>LPNX010412388.1:15307-27391 GCA_001517045.1 Pseudotsuga menziesii | reverse complement strand
AGAAATTAAAATTAAAATTATATAAGGTACATACTACACTACTAACCATACTCTTCCCTGATTTAGATGAGGTTTAAATAAATTGAAAATTCTAACAAAATACTGAAATTTGTAAGTCCTATACCATGAGATCTATTAAACAAATAGACATTACCATAATCTCTCTTATATAGCACAATTATAATGATATCAATATTTATATAACTAATTGAAAAAGAAAAAAACAATTTTTCTTTCATATACATTTTATAATGATATCACTATTTATATAACTAAATATTAAATTGAAAAAAAAAATTAATATTAACTTTTCCTTCTATCTACATTTTATAAAAAGAATTGAAACACTTGTGAATATATTAATAATAACATTTATGTTAATTTAAACCTCTCTAAACCTTGATATTGTGTTTCTGTATTAAGTCTTATAGAAATATAAAAAAACAAAAGAAATGTTAATCTAAACTTTAATATTCTTATAAAAATAGAAAAAAATAGAAAAAAATAGAAAAACGGACTGTAGAAATGAAACGAAACCTAAAAAGAATTTAAACGCGCAAATATGTCAACAATAACATTTGTCTAAACCTTAATATTCGGTTCGCCTATTAAGTCTTGTAATATTCGGTTCATATTATTTGTCTAAACCTTAATATTCTGTTTGCCTCGAAGCCTTGTAAAAAGCAAAAAAAGAAGTCTTATAAAAAGCAAAAAAAGAGCGGAGAAAGGAAACGAAACACAGAAACAGAAACAGAGATTCGGTCAGGCATATCCTATCTTCATGAAGGACTAGGGTTTGCTGAAATGGAAGAATTAGGGTTGGTTTAAGAAGGCCGAAATTAACAGAAAGAAAGCTAGACGAGGGTATGCTGAAATGAAATGAAAGAAAGCTTGGCGGTATGCTGAAATGAAATGAAAGGAATGTTTCTTGAATTGAAAGCCTACTGTAATGAAGAGAGCTTCTAAATAGACGGACATAGATTAAAATAACTGAATTGAACCCAAAAACACAGAACCATGATCAGAGCATAGGGCAAATAAAATGTTGATAAAATGTATCTGAACACAAGCACAAGCATGGATTCTATAAAAGTACCTGGTATTGAGAGAGAGCAGTAATTATTGAGCAGCTCAGTTGCTTTTTTCTGAATTGTTTGCTCCAGCAGTGGATGCATCCTCTTCTATCACATACACACTGTGATACACACAGGACACGAACACATAGGCTCAGGCACAGACACAGACACAAGCCACATACATAGACTGAGACGCCCAATCACGCACAGAAATACGGGAGGCCGAGGCAGTAAATATATATACTTCCTTTCAACGCATACGTTGGCCTCTCTCTCTTGAACAGCCATTTTACAAATAAGACAGACAAATCTCCTCTTTCTTTTACAACCGAAGGAAAATATCAATATTGGTTCACCGCATTTCACCGAAAAAGTTAAAGCTGATAAAAACCAAAAAAGCTCTCATGCGTTTTGGCCATGTTTTTTTGTTTTTAATTTCTTTCTATTCCTGCTTTTTTCAATGTATTTATTACTGCTTTTTTCAATGTATCTATTAGCCTTCATTTACCATTAATTTGTCAATTTTTCAGATTCTCTTCCTAATTTGTACAGTCTGAAACGAAAACATTTCCTGCTTTTTTCAATGTATCTATTAGCCTTGAATTACCATAAATGTGTCAATTTTTCAGATTCTTTTCCTAATTTGTACAGTCTGAAACGACAAGTTAATGTTTGCAGGTATTTTCTGGACTGCTTATGGATTACTTCGCTCTCTAATTCTTTGCTGGTGCAGTGTTGTTTGTGATGGGTTTGCAGCCGTTCCAATTCAATTTCTTAGGCTTTCTCCTTCGTTTCTCTTCAATCTCAAGTTCCAGTCTGCAGTTCAGAGTGGCTTTCACTTGGATGGCAATTTAAGAACTGAAATTTGAAAATATAGATATTTGGGATCAGTTGGAAGGCCTTGTATATCAGACTGTAAACGTTGATACATACAATCTTATTAAACAGAGTTTGGCGATCTTGGGCACCTCACATGGCTGCATTCCTATGTTCTTCGGGTAATGCATTGTGATGGTGATCAGTCTTGTTTATATTCAGGGTTTCGTTGGATCATTAGAGAAATCTTGGTGGTAGCCATTGCTTTCACAACGGGGAATGGTGATATTGTTTCATGAAAACATGTGCAGCTTTCACAATGGGGAATGGTGATATTGTTTCATGCAGATCAAGAGACTGAATACCTGCAGAGCTGTATAATGAAAAGTGGTTAAATTTGAAGGGCGTTTTGTCATGTTGCCCTTGGATGTGCGTTATTCCTGTTTATGAATATGGAGAATTAAAGGTCTTGATATTTGGACTTGTTGAAGATGGCAGATTGCAGTTCCTATACTAATTCTCAGTGTTTACAAGTCGGTCCTTTATAGTTTGCATGTTGTTGAGATTGTTGCCTGGAACACCTAGTTTGATCCAAAGACTTCCTTCCTTTTTTGCAGGAACTTGAACACGTCTCCTCTTATGTGTTATTCTGTAGATTGCGCACTGCACAGGTATGAGAGTTCCCTGAAGAATATCGGAGATACGTTTTTAAGGAGTGCTTGGAGCTCATGAAGAGTAATCCAAAGCATTTTCCCCTGGTGTGATCATCTGTTCAACGAAGAAAGTTTTGTGGACACCACTGTGGCATATTGTAGCGCATGGTCTTTGAAAAAATAAGATCTGCGGGTATTTCGTTCAGATGGTTTATGAAAAGAAAGTTCTACGGGTTTTTAGTTCAGATCGTTTATGAAAAGAAGTGTTAACACTGGCTGGAATGCTTGACAATTGACGAGGATTAAAGTTTAGTTCATGAACTTTAGAAGAGCTCCAAGCTCTAGGAAAGCGTTAGAGTCCTACAATGATGTTTTGAAGTGCCATAAACCTTTCTTGTAACTGCTCTAGAATGGGTAGAGGCTTTAAGGGTTGAATTTATATGACATGGGGAATCAACAAAATCCCAGGGTAAATATCCAGTTATCAGATGTGCAAATTCACTCATATTTGATTATGAAGGTGGTGTCAACAAGTTTGCAAATTATTTAACTTGTTATTTGGTTGTAAAACAATGATTAATTCTTGAAACCAAACTACAAATAGAGGGTCAAGCAAAGGAAGATGTAGATGATGATATGTTTTCAAAAACCAGCAGCAATTTTAGTGGAATGACTGCCCACACTTGAGTATAGAGCTTTGCTTTGCATTTTCTACCTGTATAGGCTTTATTTTTTTTGGTACTGCTAAGAGATTACCATTAATGATAATTAGTTTTTACCATGCAGTGCGGCAATATAATGTTTCTACATCTCAGCATCCTTGAAACTTCCTCCATTTTAATTTTTAAAATTTAATGAAAGCATACTTTGTGATCTGCTATTTTCTGCTCTTTAAAATCTATGCTTTGCCTGGGATCTGACTTTATGATACTAAAACTCCATATAACACACTCTTAGATGCTTGCTTCTAAGCCAACACCCTAGCTGTTTTGAGTTTGCAATTTCTGACTAAAATTAATATTATGTAGGGACATTAACTAATAATCTGGGTGGTTTTTCTTACTTCCATGTAGCTTATCTTGCACAAACTGACAAGGTAATAAATAATGGGATACCGAGTTTGACAAATAAGTGCTAACAAATAGGTGCTAACTGGTTAAGGGCCATTTGATACTCAATGTCACACCCCCTCTACTAAAATTTTATTATTGTGCTATTCTTACAACTATATAAGGGTGAAACAACTATTTTTAAGTTTGATGATCCTAGAGAGAAGTCTGCCATGGATTATTTCAATGGTTGTTGGTTTTCCTTCCATCAAGTTTTATTCTAATTTGACACTATTGATCAAGTTTTATTCTAATTTGACACTATTGATGGTTAGTTCGTCTAGATTTGGTTCTCTAACCACTAAATAAAGGCTCAGTAGGAGGTTGCTTTGAGACAACAACATTTATCAATTGAGTTAACCTTGTCATTATGAATTATCATGTGCTACCTCTTTAAAATAAAATTGAAAGCTTGATTTTGTTATGGGTAAGATATATGAGATTGTTTGACCTCTATTTAGAAAGATACATGTTGTTATTATGATTTTAATATTTTTTCCGATAATCTTTACATGGATCTTATCCTCTAGTTATTTTGTCATGGGATTACAATAATGCCACGAAATATAAATTTAATGTCCTATTCCAATACATGGGCTTAGAATATTGTCATAAAATATAAATTTTAAGCCATATTCCAATAGTTATTTGAAAATGATCCCCCTTTTTGGATAGTGAACAATGTTCCTTTTTAGCATCCCTTGAATGTATTGGGCTTAAAATATTTGGTAAGAAATACACTTAATTCTCTGTAAATATCATCAAATGTAAGTTGTATCATGACATCAACAAAATATATGACTTTCAAATTGTTCATTTTATCAACTTCAATATTGCGAACTCTTTTACATATAGGTGCAATGGTCTGCTTGAGGAGGCTTGTTTATGCCTAATGTGTGGGTTCTGGCGTATGACCAGTTAGCTGGAAAAAGACTCCATGATAAAAACTCAAGGAATAAGGAAATATGACTCCTCCTATCTCAATTTGGGTACATATATGCACATGCAGAGATAAACATTATTTTATTTGAATTTCAATGCTATGTATGTTTCTTGTCAATTTGTAGAGTGCATTTTATTGCGTGTTTGCATTTACTTTGTTAGGTTGTTTAAATGCTTGACATGTGAGCATTTTCAATCAGTTCTCAAACCGCATCAAGAGGGGAGTGCAAAGGTTCACATGCTTTAAGCATTTTCCTATTGCAAAAGAGAAGCTTTGGAATATTAAATACACTTTATGAAATATTACGTTTATGCAATATTATGGACACACTTAGTGCAATACTAATATAATGATAAGCTTCCATGTGCACTTTGTGTTGTTAAGATAATTTACTATAGTAATAAACTTAATTCATTTGGCAAGGAAAGCCTTGGAAACTCTAATAATAAAATGTATGTACTGTGTTTGGCTGGCATATCAAGTTCATAAAAAGAGAAACATGGGATTTTTAGGTAAAATAACAGTGCACACTATTGGTGAACATGATAAAATAAAAATTTGAGATGATACAACAGTTATTTTGATAGATTTTGAAATGAGAAAACAGTCAACTGTAGCCATTTGGAGAAGTTGTTACCATAAAATTTTCCTTCTTTTTTAATTCTGATTTCTATATTCGCGACTTTAAAGCACTTCCTCCAAGTGTGGTGAAATTTACGCACTTTTAATTTATGTTCCTTTTTTGGGAACTTCTTAAACCCCGATGTATAGTTCCATAGGATACAATGATTTAGTATAGTGACCTACATAGACTTTTGTTGCACAATGCAAAGTATGCATTGATTGTTTTATGCTTAGAAGAATGCATCATATTGTAATTACCTTTGTACTACTTACCTTCTCTTTGCAAAGTGTACATTGTGCAGTTCATGCTCATTAGAGTAGATCCTATTGAATTATCTCTACAGTTCATTTTCCACTTCATGGTGATCGAGGACACAAAGGAGGAGACAACTTCTCTCTTATCTCTTTCAGTATTGGCTTTCTAGTTCCATCATTACTTGACATGTTCTTGACAAGTCTTTTGCTTATGTACTCATTTTATGCCTATGCATCTTTTTTTCTTCGAACTAGTCTTTTAGATTCTTGTAGCTTTGTCCTTATATCATAGATATTTTCCTGTTGTTGTTAGTGTAGCTATGGGTGTTTCTTATGCACTCCCACTTTGTATTACACCGATTATACTATTTTAGTCCCTTTGAAACACTTTTGGGGTCATTCATGAACATTAATAAAATTATCTACATCATCTTCTCTATTTGTTAACTATGCTTTATGGAGGGTTGCCAACTATTTTGGATGAGTTTCTGGTGAAAAATAGTAGCTTCACAATCCCCTATTAGTTTGGTCCTTGGACAAAATTCTAAACTTATAGTCACTTTTAGCTTTATACTTGTTTCTGTTGCAATCCAGAACTACAAAATTCAATTGAAGAGCTTAAAGAGAAATCAAGCAAGCTTAAAGGAATGAATGAGGACCTTTAAACCATGTAATTCACTTTGCATATCATCCCAACTATGAAAAAATGGGGAGTAGAATGTCGTCTTAAATCTTTTTTTAATAGGTTGATACATGTATATATCAAGGAAGATACATTCTACAAAACAAGGCCATGATTTTGGAAGAGATGGTACCCTGGTGCATGCAGAATGAAGCAGGAAACAAGTCATTTATATAAACATGTTGATGTTGTTTGTATGGAGGTGGAGTTCCAAGGAAATTTAGGTCAGACATTAGTGTCTCTAAGTCAAGTCGCCAGGGTGTGCAGTTTAAGGACAAACTATAATCATTGTCTGGAGATCTCAACAAGAATTTAAGTTCTTTGAGCACTTGTTTCTAAATAATTGCATGATGGATATATCGTGTTTCAGATATTAATAAGGGATTTAATATTTTCTATCATCTTCTTGTAGGTTTCTATGAGGATTACAAAAAAGAAGTTACTAGAGATGCTTGAATTTGATTCACATTTATCAACAATTTTATGCTAGTCTAGCATTTTCCTGGTGTAATCTTTAAGGCATAAGTTGAGGAAGGGAAAACACAGAAGTTTGCATTTGTATTCTCCCCAATAGATTACTAATGTGTATGAGTGAAAACATGTTGTGATCACATATGTTGAATCCATACCCTTTCTTCTTTTATTGCATGGACCTACTAGTGTTCAATCTTTTGATTTTCTTAGATAAAATTATTTTTTCTAGGTAAAAAAATGGCATATGAAAAATGGTTCAAGATGAGGCTTATGACTGATACTCTGATTTCATACATGTTGAATATGATGCTTACCACTTCTACTATGGTTTCATACATATGCACTTGAAGGACAAAACACAAGTGTTATACAATGGAAATGTGAAGGAGCTTCCTTTAACCAAGTGTCAAGCACTGACTACCACCTATCAAGATATTGACTCTTCCATACTCTTTATAAGACAGTGTGACCACTCATCCTGACTTGACATCCATAACAACCTTCATTGATTAATGGATCTCTTGTGACGAAAAACCAGCTGGTGAGAGGCAGATATGGAAAAGTAAAGGTATAAAATGAAAGGGGAAATCATTGTTAGAATTAATAAAAAATTTATATTATAAAGACTTCTTAAATTCTTGTAATAAACCTGTTGGTAGTAAAATTAGAACATTCAATGCCCCATGGTCAAAATGTACTAGAAATTAGAATCCAGTCATTATGAATTTTTCAAATTATCACTCAACTCTCAAGTGACATTAATCTAGATGTGCATTTTACTTCTTACTAGTTGCAACAAGTTTTCTTCTCAAAGTTGAGAGTGGAGTAATGACTTGTGGACAAATATGGAAAGTTGGAGGTACTTTCTACACTAATGGCATTAGAGAAGATAATTCTCGTTCATTTTTATGTCCAAGGAGCCATGGTATTTTCTTCTTGAATATAAGTTACATGTCAAATATGACTTGATAAGTTTAATGTGGCGTAATTTCGAAGTAGAAGATGGTGTTACCTTGGCTTGTGGATTACAAAGATTGTGTCATGAGTCACTTATCCCATTGTCACTTACCTCTACCAACATGTTTGGTTTAATTACTTACTGTTATCCTTGGAGATAAAGACATGTAAATAATAGGAAACAGAGAGAAAGGAATAGAGGTAGTCACTTTTTTGAACGAATATATCATACCATATTCAATAACTAGTTCATTCTAATGTCTTCATTCATTAAATGTCTTTCAATATAAGAAGAGACACTGCTCATATGGATTTTTTTCTTCTTGGTGTATTTTTTCATATTGGTTTGTACTCTAGTTTTTCAACTAGCTGGTAGTTGGAATATGTAGTGTGTAGTTGCAATTGTAACTACATTAGTTGTAAAGAATATGATTTTCAATTTATGAAAGAATCCCAAGGGCACATCGCAATGGTTGTTTTGGGCATAAGTTGTGATCATGGAATTCCATGAGCTGGAATTATACTATGCCTACCAATTCCATTTCACAAAAGTCCTCAAGGGCGTTATGACAATGACCATTCTAGCATAACTTGTAATAATATTATCCCACGAGATAACACTAGACTTTATTTCTGATAGTTACATTTGATAGAGGAGTTGTTTGAGCTCCTCAATATTCCCACTTCTTATCTCCTTAAAAACTTGCGTAAAGTTAGATAAGATTCCACAGTTATCAAACTTAAATGTGAACATATGGGATATTTCTAGTAGATGGAAAAACAAATCCATGATACATCATGCCTTATGAATATGGGTTTTATGATTGGGCTTCAAAGCACGAATGACATCTGGAGACTTTATAGTATTATAAAAAAAATCATTTCTAGCAATAAGGTAGTTAACGGTGAGTGGTAAAAATGGAAGACAACAAAGGTCATGAGGTCATGCCTAGAAATCTATGTAGATTCACCCCATAGTCTCAAGGATATCCAAAAAGGTTGTGAGGCCACGCCCAATAGGCCATAATCCTATATGTGACAATAAGACAGTCTTACAATATCAATAGTGATAGTGTCTGGAAAAGTAAAAGTATTATTTTTAGTCTCTTACATTTATACACAATATTAGTAGTTCTAACATCTATATAGAATTCCTCTGACATGAAAACTAAAATTAGTTTAAATATCCAACTCTATTTCTACTGTGAGTTTGGATAGATTCCATGAGTGCTTGTAGAGAAAGGGAAAACAAAACCTTTCTCTAAGCCCAAAATAGTTGATGTTGTATGCCAATTGGAAGAGATCATAATCTTTTTGAACGACAAAACTTTGGAAAATAACATTCTTGGCCTAGAACATCAAGGCATAATATATAGGTTCATGGGGGTATGACTTTCTTAGTAGATCATAGTCAATTGGAGTAGTTGGGGTAAATATGCAAAGTGAGGTTCATTTGAAGTGTTTATCAATCCAAGAAGATTGAGAAATCATTTATGAAAAATTTCCATAGTTCATGGGAAGAGGATTGTTCATGACATATGATTATTACACTAAAAAGAGAAACAAAAGAGATAGTGCATTTACTTATCGATCTGGAGTTAGAGAGAAACTTGCGGGTTGTCGTGCTTATATGTGTAGGATCTAGGTTCATTATTTACAACTGGTTTTTTACATGCTTCTATGAAAGGAAATTGTGTCACACCACACTTTATAAATTAAACGCTAGCTCAATCACTCTTGGCAGTGACCCATGTACTTCAACACTAATCATGTGAACGGAACCTTGTTGTCACCAGGAAATCTCTTTGCATGATCTAAATAAGTCTTTTTTCCATGGATTTTCACTCCCGTTGTCGGTTGGATAGCTACTAGGGAAAGAAAATGACTGGGAAGTGTTACGATGCACTTGTACCTAGCGCACCTTTAGATGTGCCCCAGAGAGAGAGAGGCCATTTTTATGACTAGGAGGGGTGTTATTCAACAGTGGTGGTCATGGTCGAGCCCTTTGGTCCTTCCTTTAGGAGTACTATGGATTAGTGGCATTGCTCACTTCCCTATGTTGGGGATTTTAACCCTGGGGTTGGTGTCTGAGGCTCCTAGGGGCTAATCACTAGGTCACATGACCCCACACCTTGTTTCCTTGCATTGATGTCCCTTTTTTTAGTTGTGATACCTTTTTCTTCCTTCAAATCCACCTCAGATACCCTCCTGGTCCTTCAGCTAACTAGTGCATTCTCTCCTTGGATTCCTTCCATAGATGACATCATCATTTCACCTAGGACATACTGCTACTTTGAGGGGATATTTGAGGAATTTACAACATTTTTGGGGTTATATGGGGCATGATGCCCTCCCTCCATCTCACTCTAGGCTTTCATTTTGAGTGATTTGCTTATTTTTGGCAGTTTAGGAATATGGGGAAATATACCCCAAGTAGACTACTTTAAGCCTACTTTAGGCCATTTTTTGAATTATTTTATGTTATAATTTTAAGTTGGCATTTTATAATTCCAAATTGACATTTTAAGGCATGTCAACCTAGATATATTTTTAAAGTGAGTGTGAGAATGTTATTTATAAGCCTCTCCTCACTTCATTTGAACATAAGACAAGTGGGATAATACATTATGCACTTATTCTACCCAACTAGGGCTCTTTGGAAGTGATGCGCACCTCGTGAGGAAGATGATTTTCTAGGTTTAGATGGAAATTTTTTGAAGTTTCTTTGGTTCTATGCTCTTGATAAAGGTGATGCTTTGATTTCTTGGTTAAAAAATTGCATACAGAGGTATCTAGGGTTTATTATTAGTATCTCTTTGTTAAATGTTGATGAATGATGATGTCACATACCCACCCTTCTAGCAGAGACAGGACACGACTATGCTGGTATCAAATCTGGGCAATCTAGCCCCATGAACAAACATAAACATAAAAATGCATTGAACTTAAAGACATACACAGATGCATAATCATTAACATACATCGAAAGCAGAATACATTCTGTTCAACACATTTAAGAATTCAACATTTTCATCATAATTCATTAAACAAATGCAGTTGCAGAGGTTAAGCACAAGAGAGACTTATCTTGGAAAGAAGCTCGTCCTACAACTAGTTATGTTGCTGCAACGTTCCACCCAACCATAGGCCAGTGTGATCATGAATATCTCAGCATCATTGCCAACCCCAAGCTGGGCATGATTCCCATAAGGAATAAGGGAACACTAGCAGACTCCCACATAGCCAATGATACAACAAAAACTCAACCAAGCCAAAATAGTTTGGTTTATCAGGCTGCAACAGAGATGGAAAGGATGACTGCTAAGCTAGTGAGATCAACCATAGAGCTATGGACACCTACACCATATCTATCCTGGCTTCTAAAACATCTACACACCCAACACAAGGAGGCATCCCCTTCTCTGCTACACAGTCCTTCATGCTATGCCTTCCCTTCCAGTGTTATTCAAGGTGTGCAAAGAAGAAAACTAGCCCCCTATATCTATCTGTGCGGTTACCTCTCACACTAGGTTTATCAGGCTAGTTCATACCAAATCCCACTCTAAACTAGTTCAAACCAAAACAAAATAGGCATACATAGTAATACACAAGTTCTGGATTGAAGGAAAACATCATGGGATCCAAATTAGAAGTTCCAACTGAGGAAAAACAACCCCTAGACCATAATAGATTTCACCAACTCAGTAATAGCTTCACGTGGGTGTAAATAGCTCAGCACCCACTCAGAAATCATGGTCTCCTTCCCAATTCAATGTGCATTATCAAAACGACCCTCCAGCCATGGAAGAACAAGGATGTCAGAATCCTAAAATGTGCATGAGCAGATGGATGATGGTGGACTAAGGAAAATTCACTACGTCAATGCAACATCAACAACGTGAGAGTAGAATCAATAGCACCGGAGAGTAATCAGCTCTTGAGTGAGGGAAGAAAACAACAGCTAGGGAGTAATTCGCTCCTCTCCTCATGAGGGAAATGATGGCCAGACCCTCTGTCCTTGGGAATTCATGTGGGAAATGACCTACAGCCCTACCTAGGAATGACGGCTCCACCCACCTCTGCAGCTGCCCATGCCTCACGTCCCTCAAGGAAATAACTGCCCAACTAACTCCTGGAGAATTGAATGGATAGGGTGAGTAAGACAAAAAGGTGTTTAACAGCTAGATGGGTTCTCCTATTAACAAATGGATTTTCTCCAATAGCTCAAGTTTAAACATCCCCCCCCCCTTATCCTTAGAAAATCATGCCCCCATATCATTGTTTGTTGCATTGACATAGCTGGTTGTGGGTTTTTAATTAAATTGCATATTTACATGATGTCTAAAATTATAATGTGCAGGCTAGCACAAAATACCATCGGCAACGATTTTAATTTCTGGGTGATTCCATGAAGATGGGTAACACTTTTTGGCCAAATTTGGCGATGAAAACCTGATTTTTTACTCATGTGCTAGATAGAAGCCCTCAAAACAAT
>LPNX010412388.1:2343-15282 GCA_001517045.1 Pseudotsuga menziesii | reverse complement strand
AACCAAAGATACCCTTTTGAAGAGGACACGTCGATATGTGATGTGTGCATTTTAAAGAATTTTTTGGCTGTGTATTTTTAACTCTGTGGATTTTTCTTTGAGCTGCTTCGAAGTTGTAGTGTAGTTTTCTAAGTATAAGTTTTAGAAGTAATTAAAAAATAAATTTCATATGAATGCCAAAATGAGTGTATGATACCTCAATGGATAGAAGATTCGTTGGTGAATTTATCGGTATCAACTCCGCTCAGTTATGTGCTAGGAATGGCAGGGTGTACACCTCTGCAAGGCACATAAAATTTTTCATTTGTTTGAATGTGGGCTAAGTCTATTTTCTTAAGCCCTCGACTGAGGTATGAACCTCGACCGAGGTATTTAAATACCTCGGTCGAGGTCTTAACAAAACCTCAACCGAGGGTTTGTAAAGCCCTCGACCGAACAAAACCTCGACCGAGGTATTTAAATACCTCGGTCGAGGGCTGAACAAAACCTCGGTCGAGGGCTTGATAAAACCTCGGTCGAGATATTAAGACCTCGGTCGAGGGTTTAACAAGCCCTCGACCGAGGTGCATTTTTCTATTTTTGCTGAAATGCGCTTGCCAAAAAGTGTTACCCAGGTCCGCGGATTCACCCTTCCGCAACATAAAATGATCAATAAATGGTGGGCCTTTTGGCTTTAGCTCCACACCATTATTAATTACAATATTCACATCATACACATTTAATGTAAATGGGGTCAAAACCGGGGTATTGCAGACGCATGTTTATGGATTGAATGGTAGCCACTGGAGCTACATTATGTCTTGGATGGGTCATTTTTCAACCTTCAGTCACCTTGGTTCACAGAAGTACATAACTTTTAGGATTCCTTATAGGGTTATAGCTTTAGGTATTTAGTTTTGTTTCCAAACCTAGGATAGGATTCTCAAAAGGAAGGTTGGTCACTTCCATAGATGCCCTAGGGTTAGGGTAGAACCTAAATCCCTTGCCCCAAAACCTTCTTTCTATTTAAAACCTAACGTCTAGGGTAAGGTAGGTTGCATGTGCATGTTATATTAGGGTTAGCTAGGATTATGGTTCCTCCTCCTTACCCTCACCTTCCCTTCCTATCTTCTCTTCACCACATCATCCACTCCCTTTTTCATCCTCGGACTATTGGTTTAGAGGATCGGCCTCACCTTACAACCCCATCCCTTCACTTTATAGGTCACTCCAGATCTTTTCCATCCTTTACATAGGCTTGGTCCTCCATTTTAGGGCATGCCCAAGGAATTCCATCCAAATGACAACCCTTTCAGTGGTTGTAACATCCTTTTAGGGTTTCCTTTGGCTGTCCTGTTTCAAGTATTTCAATTCATTACAGTCTATCCCAAGATTGGATAGATTCAATACCTATAAAATTACACCAATAAGAAGGTTTAAAGGGTTCATAATTGTTAACTTCAAACATTTCTCATAATCACGGATTACTTGCAAGTAAAAGGGCATATATGAGATTGTGCATAAGTCCTTGAAACGTTGGTGTTGTCGTCTAATTTACATTGAAATTTGGCTTAGAAGTTGGATTGTTCATTGTTATAAATGTTTGATACATGAAACCCTGAAAATATTGTTTACCACACACACCATATATTGACTTGTTATTCATTTTTGTCACTACTATACCTTTTGCAGACTATTCAATATAGTTAACTTCTAGTAATTCACATTTTGTGCAAGGTTGCATGAACGATTGTCTACTGGACATTACAAATTGTTAAATACATGGATGTATTACATACTTTGAGTGCCTACATTTGTTAAAATAGTAACAATGAATACATGCACTTATTAATTTTTTTTATTTTCTATATTGTTGTAAGTAGGTTGCTACATGTATGCATATATCTAAATGAATGACATTTTGTGAATAACATGGGCATGATCTAAAGTTGGAATTTGTTTCTTGCTTGTCACAAGTGGATGTATTAATGAATGAAATTGATGCCAAGTTGTGTTATAATATTTATGTTTATAGTATGTCTTCGTCATTCCTTAAATTGACACCATAAAGGCACTAGTCGCTAACCCTTTAAAAATAAGACATAATTTGGTGTCTAAGTGCCCCTATAGACTTACACTTAGGGATGTTCCCTAAGAGGTTCTGACTTCCAAATAAGTTTGGAGAATGAACTAAGGTGACAATGATCACTCTCTTTGTGCATTTTTTCATTGGATACTAGCCCTTATAGTTCATCTAGTAACATTTTTGGCGCCGTTTTCTGGAGACCTCAAATTTGTTGAGGTGACTTATCTAGGAAAGAACGACATTGTTGGTAAGTTAAGAGTATGTGTTTACATTATTGCATATATTTTTTTAGAAAGGACTAATATTGGAGGCTTATCTAGCAACTCCACAAAGAAATCAACCCAGCAATCAAGTATGCTTTTTGTTATGTACTTTGGTGAGATTTGTTTAACTTGACATGTCTCTCCTAGTGACTCCACTGAAGAAAATCAAAACAAGTGCTTTGCAAGAACAATACCAACTGGTATTCTTTTCCTTTTTGTTTCATAAAATAAATTTAAAAGCTAACTTTGCACGAAACTCCACTAAAGAAAATATAAATGTGTTCAAAGCAAGCATTATTGGGCATAAGATATGGGGATTTTCGATATGTTTGACTTCTCAAACATTCCATAATACCCGAATAAGTTTGAAAAGCATTGTTTTTTTAAATCTATTCTGACATTCCATAAGGGTAAGGATACTATTACAACACATATTACGAATTTCAAAGTTCTTCTAGAATGGGATATCACAGATGAGGATACCATGATACAATTATTTGTAATTTCCTTCGGTCTGAGAGGGAACTAGGATGTACACACGTGGTATGATGGACTTCCTCCTAAGGGGATATAACCCTATCTACAACTAGTTTAACTATTCTACAATCAACGGGATCCTAACGTTAAGGAGGAAATACTTAAGATTATAAAGGATAAACATACTGATATTGATGAACACGTCTTAGTAGAGCATGAATCACTCCTTGGTGACGGTGTTTATGATTAATATCAATGTTTGAAATGTTTGCTTGAAGAATCCATTGTTGAGGAATTGGTCACTGACATCATGGCCCTTATGTCTGAATATGAAGGGGATCTTAAATATGAATGTCAAATTCCTCCAGAAAATGAACACCAAGAAGCCCTAGTTGAAGAAACTGAAGAATTTGTGAGTTCTCCATATCCTCGGCTTGTGGTTTCTTATGATATTTTGGCTCTCTTGGAAGAAAATTATAAGGGTATAGAAGACAATAATTATTGGGAGTTCCTTTTTCCACTAGTATACGATTCCTCAAGACCTTGTAGCACCATAGTCGACCCTCTCCCTTGCATATATGTGGGAAAATAATTATTGTCTATCATCAATGAAGAATGAATGAACCCTTTTGATGCTTTGCTTGATTTCCATAAACAAAGGGTCCCCATTACCTTTCAACCGATGAAGTCCTCAGATCAGTACTTCCATCATTGTTTTGTGGTAAGTATGGAAGAAGTTCCTCAACCCTTTCTATCCTACCTTGGCAAGTCCTTAATGATTCATTTCAACAAGATCAAGACAAGAATTATTTTTATTCCTCGGTTTCATAGTATTTATTATTTATCTTTTTGTTTGAAGCATGGAGGTATGAATTATATAGTTGACAATTTCAAATTTTCAAGAATTATTTGAGATACTAACATGATAAAGATGAGCAATATACTTGTATATCCAAATAAATGATTAATTAGATGCAAGGACAAATTGCGGCTGAGATATGAATATTTGTGAGGACTTGCTTTACTAATAGCCTCCCAAGTTCAAGATCTGTGGAAAAGTTTCAGGAAAAAAAATTCTCAATGGAAATTTATGATAGAGGTGTTCCATACATAAGTCCAGTAGAAGAATGGATCAACAAATATTGTCAGAAAATCCCTCTCCACGGTACCAATGTTAAGGCTTCTAGGCTCCTGCAATCATCCAGTTTCCATCTCCTATCCAAAGGAAGATCTTGGTACATACTTGGTCATTGATGAGATTTTATCATGGATTGTATCTAAAGACAAAGGTAAAAAATCTGGTATGGATTGCCTATGTTGTTGGTTACATTGGTGGTATGATTACACTTAACCCATTTTTTATTATCATGTTTAGGGTAGGTAGGGTTGGTTTCATTTGAATCTAGGCATATTATTGTTACCTTGCATTGCATTTGTTATTTCTCGTGATTTAGTTACCTTTGTTTCTTATATCAAATAAGGTAGAACATAAGTGTCTTGCTCAATATTCTTTTAATCCCCTTGGATATTTGACGTGTGTAGGTCTACTGGTACCAAATGATTCATAGGTTCTCATGCAATCCTTGGAAAAGAACGCGTCCCATAGTTAGAGCTATTGTTACGTTGCACATGTACCTATTGCACCTTCAAATGTGCCCTAGGAGAGAGAGAGGCCATTTTTCTGATTAGGAGGGGTGTTATTCATTGGTGGTGGTTGTGGTCAATCCCTTTGGTCCTTCCTTTAGGAGTACAATGGATTAGTGACACTATTGACTGCTCTATGTTGGGTTTTTTAACCTTGTGGTTGGTGTTTGGGGATCCTAGGGGTTAATCACTGAGTCACATGACCCCACACGTTGGTTCCTTGCATCGATGGCCTTTGTCTCAGTTGTGAGACTTTGAGGGGGGTGTTGAGGGATTTACAACATTTTCGGGATTAGATGGGGCATGACGACCTCCCTCCATCTCACTCTAGCATTTCATTGAGATTGATTTTCTTATCTTTAACAGTTTTATGCCCTCGGGGAAAAATATCCCATGTAGCCTACTTTAAGCCTACTTTAGGCCATTTTTGAAATATTTTATATTATTTTATGTTATAATTTTAAGTTGACATTTTAGACCTCCAAATTGACATTTTAAGGCATGTCGACCTGGATATATTTGTAAAGTGAGTGTGAGAAGGCTATTTATAAGACTCTCCTCACTTCATTTGGACATAAGACAAGTTGGATAATACATTATGCATTTATTATACCCAACTAGGGTTCTTTGGAAGTGAAGTGCATGTCTTGAGGAAGATGACTTTCTGAGTTTGGATGGAAATCTCTTGAAGTTTCTTGGTTATATTCTCTTTCTAAAGGTGATGTTATGATTTTTCAGTTAAACACTTGCACAAGGAGGTATCTAGGGTTTTTACTTGATATCTCTTTGTTAAATGTTGATTAATGATGCATGTTTACAGATTGAATGATATCTATTAGAGTTGCATTATGTCTTGGTTGGGTCATTTTTCAACCTTTAGTCACCTTGGTTCGCGGAAGTATGTCCCTTGTAGGATTCCTTCTAGAGTTAGATCCTTAGGTATTAGTTTTGTTGGCAAACCTAGGATAGGTTTCTCAAAATGAAGGTTCATCAACTCCTTAGATTCCCTAGTGTTAGGGTAGAGCCCAAAACCCTTATCCCAAAACCTTATTTCTCCTTAAAACCTAGCATATAGGGTAAGTTAGGTTGCATGTGCATGTTAGATTAGGGTTATTCAGGGTTATTTTGAGATGCATTTTCACTCCTAAAAATTAAAGGAATCCCCTTTTTCCTCCTCCTTACCCTCTCCTTCCCTTGCTATCTTCTCTTCACCACCTCATCCACTCCCTTTTCATCCTCGTCCTGCTGGTTTATAGGTTCGAACTCACCTTACAACCATCTCCCTTCACTTTTGAGGTCACTCTAGACCTCGACCAACCTTTATATAGGCTCGGTCCTCCATTTCAAGGAATGTCCAAGGCCTTCCAACCAAGGGACAGTGCTTTCAGTGACTGTAACAACCTTTTAGGGATGCCTTTACCTGTCCCTTTTCAAGACTACCAATTCATTATAGTCTATCCCAAGCTTGGACAACTCCAAGACCTGCAAAATTACACCGATAAGAAGATTTAAAGGGTTCATAATTGTTGAATTTAGTCATTTCTCATAATCAGTGATTACTCACATGTGATAATCAGACTGTGCATAAGTCCTTGAAACATTGGTGTTGTCATCTAATTTACATGGAAATATGACTTAGAAGTTGGATTCTTCATTGTTATAAGTGTTTGATACATGACACCTTGGAAATATTTTTCTCCACACACACCATATATTTACTTGTAATTCAGTTTTGCCACTATTATACCTTTTGCATATTGTCCAATACATTTAACTTCTACCAATTCACATTTTGTGCAGGGTTACATGAAGGATTGGCTAATGGACATGAAAAATTATTAAATACATGGATGTGTTACAAACTTTGAGTGCCTAATTTGTTAAAATAGGAACAATGTATAAATGCATTTATTACTTGTTTTACCTTTTTTATATTGTTGTAAGTAGGTCTACACTTATGCCTATAGCTAAATTAATGACATTTTGTGAATAACATGGGAATGATCTAAAGTTGGAATTGGTTTCTTTCTTGTTAGAAGTGGATGCATTAATGAATGAAATTCATATACCATGTTTACAAGATTTATGTTTATATTATATCTTCTAAGTGTTACCAACATCGGATTAAAAATCGGCGATGCCCGAGAAATCACGATATTTCGAAGGTTTTGGATCCATTTTGGGAGTGGGGAACACCTGTTGACCAACTCAATTGAAAAATTCTAACTTGAAATCTATGTGGGAAGATATAGGTGGGATATATAGGATGAAATACCACCTTGCACAAATACCAGGGCATGATGTGGGTCCTTGCAATCAAACAAATCCATAACTCATTGCTAGCTACCACATAAGCAATTGAGGGAACTGAGCTAAGGAAACAATACAACGAGGTCATGAGGAAACAAATTTCTTGAATATCCAGGTCCCTAATAGGATTGGGGGATAGTGGGATGAGTCCAGATACTGATACCCACTCCACAGAGCGGTCCCCATCGCCTTTCATTGTATCTTCAAGATGCAAACCTGGTGGAAAACCTTCTATAATATCCATGGTGAAAGTAAAGGAAAAAGAATATGCAAACAAACTTATTGGTTGATTCTTGCTGTGGAATGCTATTCCATTTAAATTTGAAAAGAACCCATTTTATGTGTCCATGTTTGAGGTTTCTGCTATAGTTGGACCATGGTTTAATCCCCCTAGTTATGAGGAGTTGAGAGGGCCCATTTTTCATAATGAAATGGTTGATTGCACTCACATATTGGAGGAGCTTCAAAAATCATGGGACTTAAAAATATGCAGTGTGATGTAAGATGGTTGGATTGATATGAGGAATAAGATACTTCTCAAATTCTTGGTTCATTTCCCTAGGGGGGCTATGTTTATGAGATCCATGGATGCATCCGCACATATAAAATGTGCGGCTTTACTATGTGGCATGTTGGACGATTTCATCAAAGAGATTGGTGAGCATAATGTTTTCTAAGTGATAACAGACAATGCTATGAACTATGTGGTTGATGGTAGGATTCTCATGGATAGGTATCCTACATTATTCTGGACTCCTTGTTTCTCCCGTTTCCTTGATTTGATCTTAGAGTATTTAGGAAAGATTTATTGGATCAAGGATATTATTGATTCAACATGGAGCATCAAAAAATTCATATACAACCATGAAACAATGATTATATTGATAAGAAGGTTCATAAGAGACAAAGATTTGGTGTGTTCTTCCATCACACGCTTTACCACTAGCTTTATTTCTCTTCAGTATCTCTTGAATTCTCTGTGGGACTCGCATGCGATGTTATTTTTACCATAGTGGTGTGCTTTATCATTTAGCACTAGAACAAAGGGGAAAACCACATTCATGCTAGTTGCATATGATGAGAGGTTTTGGAGTGTGGTGAAGGAGGTGTGCACCATCACCAAACCTTTAGTAAGGGTTCTCCACTTGGTTGATTGAGAGAAGTGCGTAATGGGATACCTATATGAGTCCATGGATAAGGCCAACGAATCCATCCATGCTTATTATGAGGAAAAGGGAGATCAGGGGAAGGAGATACAACATATGATATAGGAGGTGATTGATGTGAAATGGAACCACACACTCCATTGCCCCATTCTTGTTGCAGGGTTATACCTCAACCCTATGTTTTCTTACTCCTATGGCTTTAGATTTGATGGAGAGGTTATGTTTGGATTCTATGAGTGTATCCATTGGATGATATCTGGTGCAGTTGAGTGTACAAAAATTTCCCAAGAGTTGAAATGTATAAGAGAGCGACATGATTATTTGGGTTTGATATAGCAATAAATGATAGGACCAACCTGATGACAAGTAAGATTCACCTAGTTTCAACTTTGAAATTTCATTTTCTCTTTCTAATTCTTTGCTTTAAATTTGATTGTCATTTCTCATGTTTATTTAATTCATAATTTCATTGTAGATACCTGGTGGAAGAACTATGGTTGTTGTATACCTATTCTACAAAGGGTTTCCATTTTAGTGCTCATCTATACATTTATCTCTTCCAGTTATGAACACAACTAGAGTGTATTTGTAAAAGTACACTCTCAAAAGTGCAATAGGTTAGACAATTTCAAATTCATTATATAATATAAATTATTAAATTCTAATTTATAGATTTATGCCACTTTACCTTATAATTTATGTATTATAAATTTATAATTTATAAATTACGAGTTTAATATTTAATATTTATGACCCTCCTAAAGGTTGGATACTCAATGCCTTAATGATTTGGTCTACGTACACTACAATCGTAGGTTGTGGGTAAAGAAACATGAGAGAGAATTTTATGCAACGACCATTTCATTGGATGCTATTGAAACCACTTCTGCATGGAGGACAAAGTATGAGGAGCCTGTTATGGAGGTGGACATTGGTTGGATAAAGGACGCTCATGATACTGATAGTGATCATGGTGATGATACTCATACATAGGATTTGGATGAGAATGTTCATGTTCCATAGGAGTTTCACAATGAGTCTAGGAGTGTGCCATAGTCATATTTAGAGGAAGATAGACTTGATGGTAGCACTAGCACTGGTAGAGGGGAAGGACTACCTCCTTGACCTTTTCATTCTCCAGGACATCAAATTTGACCACCTTCTCCAATTTCTAGAGGACATCATTTTGTAGGGTCTTCTTCTAGAGGACGTCAGAGTCTAGTAAGAGGCCCACAAGCCTTAGAGGCACCTACTTCTAGTTCTAGAGGAAAGGACATTTCCACAACGATTACCTTTTCCCGTAAAAGGGGTAGAGAGAATCGATAGTTTATTTACTTTATTTCATTGTATATGAGTCACGAGTCATGATGATGATCATGAGATATAATTCTTATATTTTTTATGACTCAGGATTCATGACAAGATGCATTTTTTTTTATGTGTGATGTATCTTTATACATCTTATATATCAGTTTTATTTCCATATTTATGTGGAAATGTATTTATTTGATGTTATTTTTTCTTTCCTATGTTTAAAAATTTGAAATAATAATATTTTTTTTGTATTTTTTAAGTTTGTCGATTTTTCCCCGATGTTTGTGGATGTTTTGTCGAGATATCCCAAAACAATATTTCCTGGACCCTGCCAATTTTTTAGTCGTGCCAATGTTTGCAACACTGGTATTGATACATATAAAAGTTAAAAAGACCCATCAATAACCCTAGTTTGTTTGAAATATTCCCACATGCATACTCATAATAAGATGTTGCAAGACCCGAGCAATTAAGTCGTTGGAATACAATCTAAAATATACTGAGAGTAAGATCATCAACACGACAATAATCCTTAACATTTAAGCATAGGGGTAATGCTTCATCTATATTCCCCATTCTCTCTAAAACCAAGGGCTTTAATAACTTATAATATTTCCACTACTGAGTTTGAAATTCATTTTGAAATAGTCTTTCAAATTCAAAGATGGTAGAGAGCAATAAAAGGTGATTTGTGATAGTGATTTCTAGTATTCAAAACTTTGAAAAAAAAGAATCAAACAAAATATTCTCTACCACCCTTAAAATATGCGAGATGCTCAATTCATAAACCAAAATTAGGGGTTGGCTGGAACATTGCTTTATTAACAAAAGTTGTAAATAACAAAGCATTGTTTAACAAATATTAACCTTGACAATGGTTGGTATCATTCCTTTGTACACCCCACTAGCATAATTGTCTTTCATATTTCCTAATGCATCAATATGTCCAAGGTTTCCAGTCCATTGGAAATTGAAAAGATTTCATTGCAACACTCTATTGGAAAAAGTATCTCGGTAGCTTGAATTTGCAAAAGAAGGCCAATCTGGTAGCTAGATCAAGGACAATTAGGATTGGCTTTAGACTTGAAAGTAATTCCAAATCTAGCCTCAAGACGTTTTGAGGAATAGAAATATAAGCTTGAACAGAGTTTGTGGCTGCAAGGAAGAATTCTCAAGATGGAACATAATGAGAAAGCATCATAGATTTTGAAAAACTTGATTCACATAGAAGCCAAACATTAAAACAAGATATACCATCCTTGGGTGAACCCCTCTTTTATTTTCTCTCTTTTTTTCTCTTTTTTTCCTTTTTTTTTCTCAAACCTTACCTCCAAGCAAGTTGGTTTTTAGATAAGGCTTGTCCAATTGCGCCTCATAGCAGTTTTCATAGTTGGATTTATTTTTCCAAGTGATGCCAACCGAAGACTAGTTTTCAAGCATCACAAGGTCTATTAGTCATGTAACAAGTTTTCAATATTAGAAATATATTTTTTTCATCTTCCTTTTTTTTTTAAATAAGTAGGATATCCATGTAGCTCAATGTTGTAAGTGGGTTGAGTTACTTTACTGAGTGTGTTAGGCATGGAATGAGTAGGAAGGTATGAGGCATTTTGTGGAGTATTCTTAGAGGGTAGCGTAAGGAGATATGGAGGTGGAGGTGGTTTGGCTGTCGGGGTATGCATACCAAAAAGAGTCTTTCCAACCATGTTTCCAAGTATTGTATTGGGTTTTTTGGAGTGGGAATCATTGCTATGTTGTGGGTGGACATTCAATTTGATGAAGACATTGGGTGTGAGGTGAAAATGAGTGAAAGTATGAAGATGATGACATATGGTTCGAATTGTGGTAGGATAGAATGAGAACCTAACATAACCATCCTAGAAACTAAAGAGTGTCTCACTATACATATAGTAACTTAAAAATGGAAAAGAGAATGAGAACCTAACATAACCATTGTGGAAACCATAGTTTTTCATTCTAAAGCAGTGAATCGTACTATAATTCCAAGTTTACCCATTAACCTCCTCCTCTTACTAGTATTTCTGCAAAATGGTTAGTGCTTTGGGTGGATCTTACTGCACCACAAAATCTTCCTTGTGGATATTCTAATTATATTCATGCAACTATATGATATAATTTACATACATCACATGTTGTATGATATTTGACAAAGAGGGTAGTCGATAATTGCTCTCGTTGATCCCCTTACTATGTGTGTTTCCTAAGAACTAGTGCAAACATATACTTATTGTGATTTTGACATCTCCTCAGAAAAGGAACCAAAATTATGAGTTAAATTATTACCACAAATAGAGAAACAAAAGAGACGGTGTTTTTATTTATCAATCCATAGTTCGACATAAAATTGTTAGATGTCATCCACTATATGTGTAGGATCTAGGTTTATTATTTACAACTATTTTTCTACATGCTTCTATGAAAGGAAATTGCATAACACCACTATTTATAAATTAAAGGCTATCTCAATCACTTTTGACAGTGTTCCATGTACTTGAACATCGATGATGCAAATGGGAACCCTATTTTCACCAATAAATCTCCTCGCATGATATAAGGGTGTGTGCAAGCTGATGAGGGTCTCTTTTGATGCGTTAGATGCAATAGAAAAGTGAAAAAACATGAATCCATCAAATTACATGGATATTTTGAGACACTTACACAATGAATCTTGCGATGAGTAAAAAAAAAAGATGTAGGAAATTGAATGAGGTTTCCAAATACATAATTTTTTTCTATTGAAAATGTTGTTAACTATCTAAAGTTAGATATTTTTTAACGGACACTTTTTATTTGTGGGACAAATTATAAGGTATATGTTTTTGTGGGTGCAGCCTTTGAGTGACTAAATGATGGAATAAACTTACGAAAATTGGTAGAAATATAGAGAACATATATTAATAGTGCATGACTATTTTTCCAATAATAAAAATAATTTTTTTAATTTTTTTTAATTATCTAAGTGATCAAACCTTGAAAATGGTATGTCAATTGTGGGTGCAACGTTTTAGAGGTTGGGGTTCTTTAGTGCACCATACAATTTGTTTTTGAAATTGTTAAGAAATGAAAGAGATATGGATGAAACACTAACAATGTGTTTTTTGAGTTGAGGAGTGATGAAAGAAGATAAATAAGAAAAAAATAGAAAAAAAATTATGTATTCTTGTTAAAAAATACATATTTGGAATCTACAAAAAAAACCATATCTGTTTCTAAATTTTCATAAAAAATGGATGTGTGCAACATACTATAACCAATGGCTAAACACGAGCATATTGAAAATTTGGATACAATGCTCAATTATCCATGGTTTATCATACTCCAAGGCATAGGAATGTTGAATTCGAAGCAAATTCTGAAGAAGACACATAGGCATAAGAATGCCATGCAAGCATGGGTGGAGGCTCAACCTTATCATTTGGAGGGAATACAATTTTGAATTTAAATAAAATGGGTGCACGTTTTATTGAAGAAAAACATGAGCGCGTTTTATTGAAGAAAAACATGAGTGCATTTTATTGAAGCAAAACAGGTGCGTGTTTTAGTGAAGCAAAATTCCTACACGTTTTATTGAAGTACAATGAGTGCTTTTTTTTTCATTTGTAAATACGCATTTGTTGACATGCGTGTTGACATGCATTTGTAAATACTACAATGAGTGCTTTTTTTTTCAATTATACCA
>LPNX010412283.1:20637-31189 GCA_001517045.1 Pseudotsuga menziesii | reverse complement strand
GGTTCTAGCTGTTCTATTTGTCCTTTGAGGCACAAAATAAATGTTAGGTACTAAGGTCCATGTTCCCTTTCATAAACATGTTAAGGGCCTAAATTACCATATATTCGTCTAAGCACTATTAATGGTTCTTATGTGGTGGTTCAAGGTATACTTGTTAATCTTGTATTCCTAGAGGTTTCCTCTAATGTCCAACACCTAGGTTTCCTCTTTTAATCATGTCTATGCCCTAAATAATTATACCTAGTTTTATTTCCTCCAAATCCCCACATTATCCCTATTATCAGGACATGGATATTACCAAAAATTCATTTGTGTTGGCTCGACAAATCATTATTATCCCTGCATTCCTAGAAGCTTCATTTGGGATATGGCCTAGGTCTGTTCTCTTAACTAGGACGAGGGCCAGTAGACCTAGCACTAAAGATCAAAACCTTATAATACCATTAATGTCGACACATAGACATTAAAGATACTCTTAGGAAGACTTGTGTGTTGACCATATTTATTGGCCCTAGATTCTTATAAGCTTCTTTTATGGCCCAAGGTAAAGGTTTCCTGCCTCAAACACGTCCAAGGATTTGAGACCCATGCCTTGTGCTCAAATCCTAATAATGATACTAGCATCCATTAAGTAATTTAATAAGATCAATAAAAATATACCGTACTGACTAATAAAATTTCAATTCAAATAACTATTATTAATAGTTTATAATAGTAAATAAATTAAAAATGGTTTCCTTTAATTATTTCTCAACACTAAGACAAAAGAGAAAAAGAACAAGGGGAAACAAAACTCCCCTCCCACCAAGCTGGCCCGATTCAACACATGCTAAACCACCATCAAGTACAGCTGGGCCCACCCATAGTAGGTTCCCCTCAACACTTATTGTACCATCAAGAGTTGACCACCTGAGATCTTATGCGGTCCTGTTGATCTGAGTATACACAGCACCATAGAGGCTACTGTTCAAGTCTTCAAGCTATCGATGTTGCACACCAGTATGTACGAATTGTGCACATACTTCGAGGCATAGCAGTGCTTGGCACATAGGTCATCCATGAACACCTCCGTTGGGAGCTTCAACGAGGTGTCATCAATCATGCCCAGTAGCACGAGACCAGTCCGAAATATACATATCGGAGGGTGATATCCAAATGCTCACCATATTTTCCAGCAACATTTTTGTTGAACACATCAAGGGGATCTAAAAGAACATCAGTATCCCACATCGGGTGAGTGTGTCCTATACCACTCCATCATCCTCCACATCTTCTCTGAGATCACTGATGTTTCATTCTCACCACCTGACTCGAGGAATCGTGCACATGCACAAAGTGTGCTGGACCCAATCATGCAAAAAATCCTCATTCTAGGCTAGGTCATGCATGCGTGACCTTTTTGTGTAACCAAATTCATGCAAAGATGTTGAACATGCGCGATTGGTTTTCTCTTATCTAATTAATGGGTGAGACCTGGGTCGCACCTATCTCCCTGGCATGTATGACTGGGTATCTCCTGTCTTCCTGATATGTGCATCCTGTTTCATTCCTTTTCCATCAAAAAGTGTGACCTAGCCCTCAGAACCCTTTAGTCTCAACTATCGCCCCTAGAGTGAGGAAAACCACACAATAAACCACTGAAATTAATGGGCTTGGTGAGAGATATTACCTGCAAGTCACAAATCAAAAAATCATCGATCCAATTGAAACAAATCAACAATTGTGTTTTGGGGCCCTCCACTCCAAATCAGCACTGCACAGTGAAAAAGACACATGTCATGTGCTCCCCCTGTTTATAGGACTCCATTTGGTCAAAATTTTCTTTCGTGAAGCACAAAGTCATCCAATGTCCAATTTTCATGCTGATCGCACCATCAAATTCGATTTTTCATCCTCTATCTGTTGACGAGAACCACGTCTTATGCTCTCCCTATGATTTTTCGGTTCATTTCATGGAATCAACTCGATTTGTGTTCCACAATGTGAATAAACCGTGTATGTATTGGCATGTTCATGAGCCATCTCCTCCATCCATACTGTAAACTTGGCCTTATTTTACCGCCATCCACCATCCCACAAAGAGGCACGATTAGTGTTCCACTGCTATTCAGGTTATTCATCCTCACAACATCACCTCTGTTGGTACATTGAAAAATTTCTCCTTGCTTGACTGACCATTACGGAGTTTCTGTTAAGCTCTTTCATGACTCCTAAAAGAATGAAAATATTGTTGCGCACACTTAATTCCTTTCGCGCGCGTTAAAGTATTTGAAAGTGCATCTATGTGGCCTTGTTTATCTCCATTTTCAGACCATGTAGACTGTTTAAAGAAAAGGACCTCCCTAGAACCTTCCAGCTAGGAACATTTCCCTTTTTATCCTTTTATGCATTGTCAGACATTGGGATCGTAACTTACAAAATATCTCATTATCGATTGTGTTTAATTATTTTATAGCCCTCTCATCAAGAAAATGTTTCCGATCAAACTTGGTTTCATTCATGCTCGTAAAATTATTTGAATGATCGTCTAGTTAGTATAGGTTTACCCTTCTCTGGCCTCATTGGACTACCTATGGAAAATAAGTCTCTCTACCTGTTGTGGTTGGGAGAGCTCTCCTTTGTACACTTTTATCATTTTCTGGGCTTAGGATACTACCATACGAAAAAGATAACCACTCAATTCTTCTTCCTATTTTTAGACTCTCTAAAAATGAAAACACCATCGAGCATTTACCGTCTTGAGCTCGAAAAAAAACCACGAGATAGTATCATATCGAGAATACTTCTATCCCTTCTTCAAGCTCTGTAAACTATGAAGAATACCCAAACGGTGTCTTTGGGAGCACACAACTATTACATATGGTCTCACATTATGGAAGCTTCCCCACATTGGGTCACCTTTGTTCAAAGTACTCTCTGATGAGTCTCCCTTGGTTTCCATGGATATCACTATTCCATTTAGTCCCCCAATTATTTCCCATTGCAATTATCTCCACAATTTCACAGTTATGATCCCTTTCCCATGAGTCAGTATCATTTGCTTCTAGGTCATCCCTTCTGTCATACTCTAAACAAAGGAAGTTTGAGTCCCCTATACTCCCCTGCCCCATTTTCCCATTCAGTGTCTCAGTGTCTTGATTGTTCCTCATCTCTGATTATCCCCCTTGTGCTTCTATCAACGAAATATAATTTCCTTGTTAGTTCCAGGTCTCTTTCTGTTCACATCAACACATCTATTCCATAGGATAAACCAAGAGATCCCCGTATCCTTGTGTCATCCACCTTATTGATGAGTTCCTTGGACCACTTGAAAGGAGTCATTAGTGTCTTTCAGGTTGGTTGTGTCTCACGTGCTCGATTTCAGCCCCATCATCGTATCATTGATATTCATGCAGGGTATTGGTTCCTTCATTATTTGGTCAAAAACCCTGGTTGTCACCTGACTCTAGCACATTGGTGAGTCTACTATTTCACCCATACAGTTTCATGTCCCTTATGATTTTCGGGATGCATTGGCGACACTGTTCGGAATCCCCCATGAGTGATGCTTCCATTTATATCCAGTACTTGATGCCACTAATTCTACCACAGATATTTTGACTCTCAGACATTGATTCCATTGAGTTATGTACACTCCCATATTCTCCATAGCATTAGTTGTTGTGATATTGCATTCTATGAGAATGCCATTATTCCTATTTACCAATTCTTCATATCAACATTTATATTCAACCTCCAATTGAGGCCACCATTATGTATCACCAGTTGTATATGTATTGATTTGTAATGATCTGAAGTATGATATACATATCATATCACTAATATTGCTACAACTTTAATTAAATTTTTGATGAGAGACTTGCACACAAACAATAAAACTTTGGACTAGGCACTTAATGGTGTTTTACTGAGAAATTCATAGGAATGGAAGATGGAAGAGGCAATAAATAAAATAAATAATAGGAATGATAAAATTTATTCCCTAACACATTTATATTAGGGACCATTTCTGTTTCAGAGTCATCTATGTCGAAACTTACTTCCCCACTTCTGGGTCACCTAACCATGAAACTAGGAAGAATGTTTCTCATATAAAACAACCAGAGGCTTGAGGAAACTGATTTGGATTGATAATAAGGTTATAATACATGTATATAAATTTATATTCAGGTTTTAAACAAGCATGTACAGTCACAAGGCATATTAAGGGTTGGACTATGAAAACTAGTTACCAGGATTATACAACTAGTCAAGATTTAGTGATTTCCAAATGCAATAAGAGAGGGACTAAAATTAGGTTTTAAGAATGGGATGTCATAATTATGGTGTTATATAATTTTTAGAATATAAACTAAAATAAATGGACTTTTTTATATACATAAATTGCTTCGAATTGGAAAACTAGTCATTCTAGTAATGAAATCAAGGTAGGGTGTAAAAGATTGCTACTAAACTCAGTCAAAATAGACCAGAATGTTACAAAAATTTGAGAGACTGTAAATAGTGACATATTAGGACCATGAAAGTTGAAATAATTGACAAAAGATTCATAGAGGTAACCTTTGATGGCACAACTCCAAAATATGACTCCAGAAATAGGAAATGGTATGCTTCTTCTGTTCAACAACTCCACTATGTTGTGGAGTGTAATTGGTAATGAACTGGTTTTGGATGCCATGATGTTTGGAAAACTTTATAAATTCATGTGAATCATATTCACCTCCACCATCTAATCTGAGCACTTTGATTAATTCACTAAATTTCTTTTCAACCACTATTTTGGACTCTACAACTATTCCATATTTATTCCATATTTGTCGAGGGAAAAAAAATATAGTCGAGGGAAAAAAAATATAGTCAACTTTTCCTTGAGACTCTCGTCCTTCTATCTTTTGAAGATGCTCTTACTTTTTTTCTCAAACACCTGCAAGATAAGTAGTAAACATGGGAATAAACACACACACACACACACACACACACACACACACACACACACACATATAGATATATATATTCTAAATGATATAATCAATGAAATTCAAGTACACAAACTTATCTTCCATCTAGAAGAAGGTATTTTTCCCCTCCCAGGACTATTTGCTTCACCGAAATTATACCAACGGTACCTAGCTTTAAAAATATTTGCAATGTACTCTTCCTAAACCTATGTTTTGTTTGCCTCATTTTGTTTCTTGCAAAGATTTAGGATGGTAGTGAAATATGTGGTAGGGTCTACAATTTGATTTGTAATCTTTATGAAAATATCATGAAGACTACTATATACTTTATTTTTCAAAATTTCCTTAGAAGCATCTATTGTGTTTTTCCCATGAAGAATAAAAAATGTACATCTTCCTTGAATCATCTTCCTCTACAACCAATTCTGCAAAGTTGAACAATGTTTGCATACCCGCTTTTATAAAAGGAATCAATCAATCATCTCTTTGCAATGTGTTTGGATTTTCTACTATCGAATGCACCAATTTAGGCACCCAATTCTCATTGATTGATCTATACTAGTACTCTTCAGGTGCCACATGACACTAATTGATACCAATTTTGAAAAATTTTCCATCTAATAAGAACGTGGATACACTTGTTTCTTTTTAACCCCCCTTTTTTGAAATATTTTTGCTACAGTCTCCATTTTGGCCTCAACCAGAGTTTGTCGCAATGATTTGAAACATGACCATTTCATATCCTTGTAAAAACTATGTGTGTACTAACACCTCCAGTATGTTAGGTTCGCACCACAATTTTGATGTGGTTCCTTTCTAATATTCATGTTGTGGACAACAAATGATGTTTTTTTTTAAGGTATACCCATTTATAAATGGTTTGAATACCAGTATGTATTGCATTAGCAGGAATTGATATGTTTGTATTCTTTCTGTAGTTACCCAACTTCCACCCATACTTGTATGTCGAAACATCTTTCCCTTACACAGAATCTTTCATAAGATGTTGCTAATATAATGTTTCCTTAACGGTGCATTGTTGTAAAACACAAACTCTAACATCAGACTCATTTTCAATAGAATCTACAATTGAATCAAAAATTTCATGTTCATTGACAACTATCGAATTCATAACAACTCCTATGGGTTTCACTATGTCACCAATCTCAGTGTGTACTTACGTGTATGGGTAACCATTCTCAGGATTTGAAACCTCCACAAACTAGTTTAAATATGACATTAAAAAAAAAATCCGAAGAGATTTGAAGCCTAGGTACAAGTATATAAGAGGATCAGAGATATACCATTGTAACCCCTCCAAGAAATTTGATTTTTGAGACTACTTAGAAAAAATACAAAATGATAAATATATGATGGTATAAAAACAAATAAATACAATTAGTTTACATGGAAATCATTAAATACTTAAAGAAATTACATACTCGTTAGAAACCAATGTGCATGAATCGATCAAAACTATTTTAATTTAAATTATATCTTAAAAACTGCATAGCACAAAGGGGAAATGGCCAAGGAAACTAACTTAATTTCATTAAACAAAAAAGACATTATATATCGATTATTTCGGTAGGAGGGAAAACACGGTGCAATAGACCAGTCGGGGAAGAACACCTGAATTTGTGACCCATTTTTCACTTTGTAAGGTGGATTTTATAAATCCATGATAGGTCTGTGAAACCAACAAATACACACAGCCTCAAATGATTACAAAAAAAAAGATCCAATGCACTATGTGTTATCGCATGAAAACAACTCAGTGCATCACAGACACACAAAAAATTATGATATAACACCTTAAATAATGCCCCAATCCACACAATGGAAATATCAGTGCAACCCATTATAAACCATGTTGCATAAAAAAAACACAGAAATTTCCCACAATGTATAGCCTTTTGGTGAGGAATTAATGAATTTGTGAGCCATTTTCACTTTGTAAGGTGGATTTTATAAATTATCAATGGGTTTGTGAAACTAATGTCTCAACATAGCCTCATACGACTAGAAAACAAGAGCCTATTCAATATGCATTACAACATAAAAACTGTGAAGTACACCGCAGGCTCCTAAGCACATAGTCTCAAACAAAAACTTATGTATATCACCACATATAATGACCTGAACACCACAACGACCATACTAGTTTGCCCAATTATAAACCATATTACATAAATACAACTCACAAATTTCCATTATAACATAGCTTTTGGGAGGGGAATTAATAGTATTTATTCATGAATGTATTTGATGGATACTATTGTTTAAGAAACAAAGGACTCGGGAAAGCTTGCCGCTGGTTGTTGAAGATAATTTTCTTGTGATTTATTCAAATTCCTTTGAATAAATATATGAATTATTGATATGAAGGCTTATAGTTACATAGATATGAAATTTATTAAATAACTAATAAGATGCATATCAACGGGAAGTTAAGACACGCTTTGTCAATTGAGTGTGTACTATGTTACTGTTTTTTTCTTTTCTAAGAGGTGTTTATGATTAAGGAGCCTGTAAGATGCACTTATTTTAAGTATTAATGTTTTGTGGGACAATTAGACTCCCATTTTAAATACAACACTCATTTTCTATTTTTTTCATGGCCAAAATTAACCCTCGTGCACCTCATCTTTTAATTCTAAATCTAGTCAAGTTTTACATGCACATCTGATAGGTACCCGCCCTTGGTTAGAGGACTAGCTTGCTAACCTAAATTGGTGCAGAGATGGTTCTATCTGCACATCTCTCCTTATCATTTTCATCTTAATTGAATCCCTTTTATTTTTATATTTGAATCCATATTTGGGCATAAATACTAAATAGAATGTCAATTTCAGAACAAGTTTGTGGCACAACTTGTGCTCCTCAACTTCTATTACTACAAATTACCAAATCGATAAAAAAGGGTTAGATTGTCACTTTAATTAAAAGAGTTTTGGAAAGGGCCCACTATCATTCTACTCCCAAAAGTATAAGGGAGTGCCCATGGTACTCATATGAATGGATCAAGCATGGGAAATGGCCAATGCTCCTTGAGACTTCCTCCCAAAATTTACTAGAGTGAGAGAAAGGGAAAGCTACTCACTCCTAATCACTCTAGAAATAAAATGGTAAGAAAGGGACAATGCTCCTTCTACATACTCAAAATTTAGAAGTGGCAGCACAAAAAGATTTGAACCCAAAATCCAATGATAAATTACGAGACCATTTGATAAAATTAACCATGTCGTTAGATTTCACCTTGTTAATTATGATTTTGTTTCTCCAGTTTACGTCAGATATTCGACAGTCGTTGGTAATCCAATGAATATAGTCATATATTTGATGAAATTCCTTGGAATACAGATGAAAAAATTACAAATTTCAAATCTCAATTTTGTTGGATATTCGACGAGAATTTATTTTTAGAAACTATATAATAGGAATATTCTGACATATTTGTTATACAAGCGACGTTTTTTGGAAGTTATAATATGCACATGCACTATTTTACATACAAAAAGCCACAATTATTTCAATTATTATTTTGATTTAAAATAGTGAAGTGTGGACCTTGATTTTTTCAGATCGATAATCATGAGTCAAGCTTCATATCAGAAAATGTCAGAACATAACAATATTCTTGGTCCACGCGATCAAAATCATGAATTGCTTGCTAGATTGTGGGATGGAATTAAAACAGGGTGATGGGAAATGTTATTTTCCATGTAGTCAACTCAAGGGATTTAAAAGGGCAAGAATAAATATTGCAACAACCAAAATACGTTGTAGGGAATATGCAAGACAAGCTGAGGGGGGACATGAATATCGTCCATTTGTAAGTTTTTCATTATATATGTCTTTATATTGATTGGTTTTGTAAATGTATGTATCATTTTAATATTTAATATATTAAATAATATGTTTTTATGGTTTCATGTAATTATAAAGGAAATACATCCTACGACATATCACCCAAAGGATGTACTTTCAGAACAAGCATCGATGGACCATGGAGCTATGAATAATGGAAAACAAGTTAATGATCGTATTGAAGAAGATGATCATACTAACAACATAGTTGAAGATGATAGTATAAATACATTGATCAATGATAGAATTGATGATGATGATGATGATCATGAAATTATGACTTTGATGATGTTCATTATTTACCTCTTCTTGAGAAGGCACACGAACCCCTTTATGAAGGCTCCAACACAAATATTCTCTCTACTATATTATTGATACTGAACTTGAAGGTTATGAATGGTATTTCAAACAGATCAGTCACACATGTGTTAAGGTATGTAATATATTCCATCATATACATATGATCATGATAAATTTTATCTTTGATCCTCTAATAATTTCATTGTTACTTCATAAGTAAAACTAATACGGATGAAACATGTTTCATTAATATTATTTATATATTATATTAACTAGTTTTTTTATTTTAATTTGTTGTATCTTGATAGCTTATTTTTTATTACCATCGCCAAATAATTTACCTCATGCATATCGAGATTTTATCTGTCATCGTGAAAGAAATTGGAATGCAGTATGAACCAATTGATGCATGCCCCGATGACCATATCATATATTATGAACAACATGAATTTGAAATAGAATGTTTATAATGTCATATCAGTAGATATCAAACAAATCAAGTAACCAAAAATGTTCCTTGCAAGGTTCTTCATTATATTTACATTATTCCACATTTGTAGTGACTGTTTAGGTGAAAAACATAGCACAATTTATGGACTACCATGCAAATAATAGAAGTCAAGATAACATTCTTCGAATTCTTGTAGATGGTTATGCATTAGAGATATGGACGAAAAATGACCATGGTTTAAAGAAGAACCTCATAATTTTGAATTTCTTTGGCAGCAAATGGTATCAATCCATATGCCTAGAATATATCTATTTACTCAATGTGGCCTATTTTTTTATCACCAATAACATTACTCCATGGTTTTCAATAAAGAGGGAGACATTAGTGTTGGAAATGACTATTCTAGACGGGTGTCTACAGCAATTGTTTTTTAATATAGTGGCATCTCACTTGTCATATTTTGTTGTAGAATTTCATATATTTTTTTCTTTTACTATTGTGTATTATTTATATATCTTAATGGTTGTAATAGTTATATATTTTATATTTTATATGTTCAAATCAATCAGGTAAGTACCAAGTTAAATATATGAATGCATATATCAAGCCTCTTATTGATGAACTACTAAATCTATGGAATTCCATCCCTATGTATGATGTATCTAGACCAATACGGAAAAGGAAATTTCAATTCCATGAAATGCTTGTATGAACAATACATTATGCCCCACGGTTAACCAATTTTTTTGGTATGTAGTTATAACGTTGACTTTAATAATATTTAATTTTATGAAGTTGATATATAATGCATTTTTTTTCAAATAATCCATTCATTTTATGTAATTATAATTAACAATGTTAATCCATCGACTCTTTATGTAGTTCTTCTAACAAAGGGAAAATTTGCATTTCAAGTTTGTGGTCCTAAGATAAAATCCCCTCATTCAAATTTTTCTACAAAAGGAGGTGTTTA
>LPNX010412273.1:130029-142393 GCA_001517045.1 Pseudotsuga menziesii | reverse complement strand
ATATATATATCACTTTACTTTTTTCATATGGTTTAATGGTTATATCAATCTTTTAATGTATTGATTTTTTCAAATATGGTTTAAAGGGGCCTGGGATAAGAGACACTCATATTACTCTCTTTATTCAATAATTCTCAAATTCAATAAAAAAATTGTTAAAAAATAAAGTCCCACCTCATTGTTGGGAACTTTGCCCAAAAGCTTTTTGTCCCATTTTAAGATGACCTCGACTACCATATTTTTGAAAAATAAGTAGAAAGGATGGATTACCTCATCGAATAAAATTATTTTACAAAATGGGGCAATCTTTGATTGCCCTTATACAATGCTAAAATGGTTGTATCAACATAGAATTTGTTTTCTGGATTAATTTGAATTTAGAAAATAGTTATTTTAAGGCATTAAGCGTGTTAACAAAAGTGATAAAGTGAAAAACAAATTTCACATAATCCAAGAATGTGTCACATAATCTTGGATACTAAATTGATATAAAATATTTTTTCCAGATGAAAAAAGTAGTTCCTTGGCATTCAATTGAATCAAAGGTAGTGGGGTACATCATCAAGAATAACAACATATCCAATGAATGGATTCTAACACCTATCCAAAAGCTCATAGGTATATCTTACAATATATGATCTCTCTCACTGACCAACAACTATCAATACATGTCTTTCATACCAACCAAATATGTCTCTAACAGATAATATAGAGAGCCTAGAGACACTATCAAAGTTAGGGCTTTGGGGAATCCCAAAATATAGTCACACAGAGGTGACATCTCAGCAAACTGAAACTCACAAAAATTTAATGCTTATTCAAAAGGAACCGGTAGGCCACAAGAAAGTAGAGCAAAGCTCTAAAAATGCTGTAGTGCTAATTCCCTAGAGACTTCACCTTCACTAAATTCAGTCAAGGTAAGATGGCCTGAGGCCAATTTGAGCCTTTCCTTGGATAATGAATCTGCCCTCTCATTATGTTCCCTATAGACATGTTTATAATCCACAGATGAGAAGGATGCAATGAGATTTCTAATGTTGACACACCATGCCTTTAAGCTCATAATAGAGAGAGAAGATACTTCCTTTTCCCGGTTTATAACAACTGAAGAGTCTCCAAAGACAGGTAAATAGGGAATCCCAATTTCATTTGTAATGTACAAAAATGCCCAAAGAGCTAACAGTTCATCTCAGGTATTTGTACTACTTCCACAGCCCAATTTGATAGAGAGATAGTGTTGTTCATTGATCCAAATACAGACTCTCACACCACCAGTTGATTCAGCAGTGGCTCCATCGAAAAAATCCATGGGATATAATTTATCAGGTGGTTCCCCAATGTTCCTGATTTTGATTCCTTTTTTCTGAGGCACGTGGTAAGCTGCAATATAAAGCATGATGATGTGACAAAGTATGGATATATTTGGAGCTTCATCCTCTAAAATGTAGTTGTTTCTAGTCTTCCACGGATTCCAAATGAATAAGATAGGTAGATAAAGAAGCTCCCCATCCTTAGAGAACCAGCTTGTGAGATTTTTTAAAAGTGATGAAGATGTCCAGGTCAGATGCACATCAAATATTCTTCCTAAGCTGTTAATAACCTCATGAGTAAAAATGCAATAAACAAACAAATGATAGACCAATTCAACACTTATCTTGCAGAGCCAACATCTGTTAGGGTTGAACCATCCCTTCTTACATAGGTTTTCCCAGGTATTTATTTTCCCATTTATAGCCAGCCAAATAAAGCACTTTATTTTCTGAGGGATGTTGTAGTGCCAAACCTGAGTGAGAATACCTTGATTTGTCAGGGGAAGATTTAATGAAACTATGAGCTCATAAGCTTTTCTCGCAGTTATCGAACTAGATTTTTTATCATACATCCAAAGAAGAGAGTCTTCAGTGTTCCTTATCTTGATTCCACCATGAGTAAGGCCCTTTATAAAGATAGTCCATTCATCAGCCTATTCACCCCCAAGATCTAAGTCACAAGCCATGTACCAGCAATTAAGTCCAAGTAAATCTCCAATCTGTTTCTGGGCCTCGGCAAGATATGAAATCCCATAATCTGATAGATAATCCCTGAGGCCCTCAGAGAGGATATAAGATGCATCAAGACCAGCAATAGGATCCACACCCAAACAGATTTTAATCCCATTACCTATTGATGTATTTGTAACTTCAGAATGTACTCACTTGTATATTGTACACCAATGTTTATTCTGGGAAGTATCTATAATGTAATTGAGTCATGTCATTCCCCGATGTTCTGATTGGGAGATTCAATAATGTAAACAAGTCATGTAAAGTCATTAAGGTTAACCCTTCATTGTAATTTGGGGCAATAGTCCCCACATTTGTGTCAAGGTTAACCCTCCTTGTTGATCGGAGGGCAAAGTCCCCACAGTTGTGGGGCACTAGGGTTATTAGACTCTCCTAGAGATGTTGGCTCTAGTAAGTAATTGTTAAGTGGGGCTGACATGTTAAAGTGGACATTAATTGAACAAAATAATATAAAAAGAGAGTTATCATCTCTATTTATCACACACACACTCACTCATTGGGGCGCATGAGTGAGACAGGAGAAGCTCTCTCAAGTGTGGGAGAGAGAACAAGCTGTGGAGATCATATTTTATGTTTTCAGGTTTTACTGCTGCCATTGGTGCTCATTCTCTCTCTGAGTAAGTTGCATCATTTTCTCCTTTATGGTTTCCCTGAGGAAAATTCTTTGTGTCTCTTGTCTTTTGTGTTTATTGATGTGCATGTTATTCTCTCAGATAAGATCCTAAGATAATGATAGCTTGAATGATAAAATTCTAACATGGTACCAAAGCTAACCTGAGAAGAAGTCATTGTGTAGCTACAAAAGATAGGGCTTATTACTTTTTGGTTCTCTCTCCACAATCCATCAGCAAAAGTATGCTAGGCTAACTCTCCATTGAAGTGCGGATCTTTCTGTGAAAGCGGAATTCAATTCCGAGCATTTTCAGTTTTTGGTGCAGGAAATTAGGGCTTCTTATAGAAGAGGAATTTTTGCATGATCCCAGCATAGGATTTCTCTCCTTATCAAAATCTAAGTTTAGAGACCTGGGTCGAGATTTTTGGTTGGGTGAAACTTCAGGAAAGTCAAACCCTAGTTTGACCCTGAGCCAGAAAAACCCTAAATACTAAAACTGATACTTTTTGGTACATTTGTTATATCTCAATATTGGAGAAGGATCAGAACCTTAACCTTTCACAAGCTGAATATAAAATCCTTATTTACACTGTGTCCAAAATTCAGCCTCCGATTCACTATATTCTAGGAGATATGATCCCTCCAAGTTAGGGTTCCAACCTCTTCCAAGATTCATCCCTAAACAGGACTCCTGGGGAGAATTCCTATATCTTGGGATACAAAGGTCCAAATGAAATTTATGAAGGTGTTCCAAAAATGGAATGCACTGTACTTTTTGTGGTCCAATTTTCAGACCCAAAATATGAAACAGTGACATGTGGAAGTCCATACAACTTCGTTGTGCTGAACAGTCCTGAAACATGTCACCTTGGGAAAATGATCATAAGTCCCAATTGGTTAAACAAATTCTGATGAAAACTATGGTGTTGAAACAGATACATGTGAGGATACTTCAGTGCAAATTTTTTGACATAGAGGATCAGTAATTTTGGAGATATTTCAGAAACATTATCAGGCATTTCTGCACAAGAAATTGGAAAACTAGGGCTTCCTGTTCCGGGAGCTTCCCTCCACTGTTTTCAGAAAAGGAGTACATTGAATAGCTCACCTTGAATATATCTATATTTATATCCAATAAGATCTGAAAGATTCTAAGTTTTGAAAATCAGGTTTTCTCTAACAAACCCTAGATCAGCGAGCTCCAGAACGAGGACGGACACCTCAAATCGGTAAGATCTAATCTTTTCCTATTTTCATTTGAGGTTCTCATTTCAAAGTGATATATCACATTAGCTTAATGATAATCTTGGTGAAGTTGACGAATTCCAAGTATGGAAGTATATAATCTCTCTGAAGAAAATGAATTGGACACCTACATAAGTAGAGAGGTTCCAGTTCCAAAGGGAGATGAGGCTAAAATCCCTACACAAAAGAAGATGAGAGCAACTGAAGATCAAGCTCTCACCATCCAAAGAAGATCCCTCAAGCGATGAGGAATACGAAAAACTCAACTCTTGAAGAAACTCTTATCCATCTTAGCATTTGGATAAGAAATGATGAATGAAGAAGATAATGAAGCTGAAGGCTTAAGAAGGAGTCTACCCACGAAACAAATAAAGATAAGTATTCAATTGTCATTTCATGATATTGTTTTGTTATGCATTTGTTTATATTCATGTCACGTCCCCATGCCTCCGACTGGCGAAGAGGACACGATCTCCATGGAGTTAACCATGCGGCTAAGAGCCCATAGAACATATACAGACATAAAATTTGCTAACAGAATGCTGTTGGGAATGCATTATGGTAAAACATGCACAAATGCCATTGCATAACACACACAGATGCATTCATTTAACATACACAGCGGAAACATCATACATTGAAGCTAGCATTCATTTATCATGTTCATTTCATTTTCATTAACAGGTAAATATAGAATTGCAGAGGTAAAATACACAAGATCACTTATCTTATGATGAACTCAATCCGCAACCAGCTACGTCACTGTAACGTTCCTCCCAACCATAGGCCATCGTGCTCCTTAATCTCTCAGCAACGCTGCCACCCCCGAGCTGGGCATGATTCTCCAAGGAATAAGGGAACTAGCAGGCTTACACATAGCCAAGGATGTACAAAACACACAGCCAAGCCAACAGAGTTGGGTTTATCAGGCCATTAAGGAGTTGGAGAAGGCAGATTGCTAAGCTGGTGAGCTCATTACGGAGCCAAGGACACCTACACCAAAACTAGCCTGACCTCTAAGACACCCATCCACACCCAACACAAGGAATCAGTCCCTTCTCGTCTACACAGTCCCTCAGGCCCTGCATTCCCTTCCAGTGCTATTCAGGGGTGATGGAGAAGAAGGCCAGCCCTCTAGCTCTGTCTGTGTGGTTCCAGCCACCAGGTTTATCAAGCAAAACTAAGCCAACATCCCTGCTCCTCTCACAGTCCGAAGACCAACAATTGCACGTATGTAATCAAGTCAACTGTCACAGCTTAAACAGGGAAAACGAATTCTGAGTCATTATTGGCCCTATCGTGGCCAAAATGACTCTCAGTCGAATTTACAACAGCCCCCAGCATGTAAGGAAGACCACAACCAGCAACGTGGAAAAACACAGCCCATCCTAGCAACGAAATCACCTAGAAAACATACACAGACCGAGTTGGGGAACAAATTACAGTCTGCCAGCCTGTGGGTGAGCGTGAGCAACAATGCAGAACCCACAATCGTCCTGTGAGTACAGGATACGGCCACACTATACACAGGTCCGCAGAAGAAAACCACGTGGGTAAAACCCAGGAAATTTCTATGCGTGAGACCAAAAATGGGGAAGGAATCCTCTGCGTGAGAATGCCCAGCAATAGAGAGGACGCGAATTTGCAAGTGCCTACACGTTTTTGCAACTCATGGGAGAGAGTGGTGAATTTCCTGCGTGAGACCAAAAACGGCCAGAGCCTGTGCGTGAGGAGAGAACAGACCAAAATTGTGGGTGAGAGTGGAGTTGCATGCATGAGTGAAGAGTGCGTGAGGGTTCTTCCTTCCAGTCTAAAGTCAACTGCTATGGGTGGAGTGTGCATGGAGGCAAGGAATGACAGTCCTGCCACACCCATTCCTAGACAATAACTTCCTCAACTGCCAGCAGAGATTCTTAAATGAAAGTGGTTGGAATAAGACAAAGGAAGAAGACACATGGGTTTTTCCCTTTTTGTCTCAATATTGACAAATCCCCCCCCACACATCCTCATCCTTGGGAAAATCATGCCCCATTCGATTTAGTTGCCGCGGCCGTAGCTGGTTGTGTTCATTTTAATTATAGATGCATATTTACATGGTGATAAATTCAAAACATATGCCGCATGCCCCGATATACCATCGGTGACAAATTTAAATCCAAACATAGCATAACCGATCAATGGTGGGGCCTTGGCCTTTAACTCCACACCATGATCATTTACAATATACATATCATATACATTTAATGTAACGGGGTCAAAACCGGGACATTACAATTCAGTTAATGTATTATGCATGATAGAATGTTTGCATTAATGACAGTATAATACTAATATGAATGTGATGGATAAGTAGTTCATGGTGCTATACAACTCTCCATTGCTGCTTATCTAGAATGAAACCTCTTTGCTGACATATTGGATTAGTGCACAATCTCAATGTTGTCCTGGTAGAGATGGAAGGCATCTAGAAAGTTTCCGTGAGATATGGATGAATGTTATATTGGCTAAAATAGTTGCATGATCATATATTTATGCATAAGAATTTTCCATTATGAATATTCCTTATGAAATGTTTCTAACCATACAAATGCATTTGACTTTTAGGAAAGATCGCATACATAATTGCCTACAAGCAAAGAAGAATGAAACTTGTTCCGAAGAATAAGTGACAATAGTTCAAGATGAAGAATAATATGATGAATGCAGTGACATCATTGATGCAGAGCCTTCCATCCATGAAGAAGTAACCAACAAGAAAGGGAAGACCAGTTCAAGAAGAATGATGTCTAGGATGCAGTATCGATACATGAAGGGAAGTTCGTAGTTCCATCATGTAGTAGATGGAAATATCGTGGGATACAAGGCAAGATTCAGAGCACGAGGCTTCTCATGAAAAGAAGGAATAGACTACGAAGATACATTTGTAGCCAGTGGGAGTTGAGACACGTGACAGGCAGAATCACGTGTGCAAATGAAAGAAGGCCTTGTACGAGCTCAGAAGACACCCATGGGATAACACATACATGAGGAGCTTGGTGAATATCTGAACCTTTGCTACAAGGTTGATAGAGGATGACAAGCTCACAGATGGGTGCAAGAAGAACTTTTTAAAAAGATCAAGATAGAGGATCTTGGTATCCAATGATCCTAGATAGATACATAGAATATTCGTAGCAAAGGAAGCTACTTGTCACTCTGGTATAGAATGTTTCAGTACATAGAATACGAAAGACAGTGGGAGAATGATGCTTCGCTTCAGAGGGAGTGACTACAAAAGATCCTGAGGTTAGACATGGTACAACATGATGGACATATTACTGATGATTCTAGGCTTTACTGAGAGTAAAGTGGATTCCAACCTTTGCTTCAAGGTTGAAGGCAGAAGACCAGTAATGCTCCTGTTACATATCGATGACTTATTCTTGGCAGAAAAGAGGAACTCATTAAAGTTGCAAGAAGGATACTTGTTGTTGAGTTCAAGATGAAGGACTAGGGGATGATGCACTACGTTCTAGGCATGGAGGTGTGGACAAGGGAAGTATGCAATAGATATCTTGAAGAGGTTCAGGATGATGCACTGCATGACCACACCTATGGCATCGAACTTGAAGCTATTGAGTGTTTCTTCATCAGAGTCAGTTGATGCCACGATGTATCATCAGATGATTTGTTCCTTGATTTACCTAAAAAATATGAGACCAGATATTTGCTTTGTTGTGAACACATTGAGACATGTTCACCTAATGGTTGCAAAGCATGCAGTGAGGTACCTGAAGGGTACAGTTGGTTATGGGCTCAAGTATGAGGCAAATCAGAAGATTAACCTGGAGGGTTATGAGGATTCATATTGGGTAGGAAGTGCCATTGATAGGAAGAGCACTTCAAGGTGCTACTTCAGTATGGGATCAAGTGTGATCTCTTTGTTTCGCAGATGGAGTCCTGCATGGCGTTGAGTACAGCTAAGGAAAAAGATGTTGCCACTTTCTATTTGGAAGGTAGTATGTTTCTTTTGAAAACTACTATTTGATTTGCTTGATTTGACTTGCATTTTTTTATGATGTAGAGAGGAGCAGTGAAGCTCCAGTATGTGATCCAGATCGAGATCTCTCAAAAGAGGGATTTCTAGCATAGTAAGTGAGAAAAGTTGTCTGAGCATAAATCCTGGTGAAGCTCGTAGGTTGCTCATATGTAAACAGACCTGTAGGTTTTCCTCAGATGTAATCGGTCCTGGGGAAAGCTCTCACATTATCCTTGAACGTAATCAGCCCTGATGTGATTCTATGCTAGAAATGGCCAAACTAAAGTTTGAGTACTTCAGGGAGAAGCTTAGTGTTCTCCATATCGAGGTTCCCTCCAAGGGGAAGTGATGAGTCCGTGAGCCATTCTAACATGGTGAGAGGATTGGTTCCTTCCATGGTAAGATGTAAGGGCTAAGCCATTCTGTCATGGTGTGAGGATTGGTTCCTTTCATGTCAAATGTGAGTGCTGATACATTCTGATGTGACTATAGGATTGGTTCCTACATGATCAGATATAAGTGTTGAATGCCATTCTTGGAATGGAGGCACCTGGTCAGTTACCAAGACTACTTAGCTTGGCGCTGAGATGCCATTCTCTGGGATAATGGAGGCACCTAGTCAATTACCAGGAATCCTCAGTTTGGGACTGAGTGCACTTTCGATGCGGTGTGTTCGCACATGGTCAGATGTAAGTGCAGAGCCCTTCCGATGCAGTGTGTTCGCACCTGGTCAGATGTAAGTGCAGATCCCTTCCAATGCAGTGTGTTCACACATGTTCGGATGTAAGTGCATAGCCCTTCTAATGCGGTATGTTCGCACATGGTCGGATATAAGTGCTAAGCCATTCTGGCACGATGTGTTTACACATGGTTAGATGTGAGTGATGGGCCTTTCTGACAAGATGAGGTCAGATGTGAGTGCTAAGAGTTCCTTTCTGACAAGATGAGGTCAAATTTAAGAGTTGGGTGGGCCATTCTAACTTAGGGTCAGATATAAGCATTGAAGAAGACCTACATGGAGGCTAGGCCTACAACCAGCATGAAAAAGGGTTGGCTTTGTAGAACTTCCTATGACAATAATAATGAAGAGATAGCACCATTTGATTGAGATAACAGAAGTATTAATGATGATGATGATTCAGTGATGATCCATCTTTGATGATGATCTAAATCAAGTGATGATCCAAACTTGATGATGATCCAGCAGTGACGATCCAAATCAAGTGATGATCCAGTCTTGATGATGATCCAGCAATGATGATCCAGACTTGACGATGAAGATGACTTGACAATGAAGATGAATTGAAGATGAAGATGACCTGAAGACGAAGATGACCTGAAGACGAATATGACTTGATGATGATCCAAATGATACAGATAAGAAGACTTGTGCTGATAAATTGTGTCGAGAGAATACCTTCCTAGTTAAGAGGGAGTGTTGATGTATTTGTAACTTAGGAATGTATTCACTTGTATATTGTACCCCAATGTTTATTCCAGGAAGTATCTGTAATGTAATTGGGTCATGTCATGCCCCGATGGGAGATTCAATAATGTAAACAAGTCATGTAAAGCCATTAAGGTTAACCCTCCATTGTAAGTCGGGGAAATAGTCCCCACATTTGTGTCAAGGTTAAACCTCCTTGTTGATCGGAGGGAAAATTCCCCACAGTTGTGGGGCACTAGGGTTATTAGACTCTCCTAGAGATGTCAACTTTAGTAAGTAATTGTTAAGTGGGGTCGACATGTTAAAGTGGACATTAAGTGAATGAAAGAATATAAATAGAGAGTCAGCCTCTCTATTTATCACACACACTCACTCATTGGGGTGCACGAGTGAGGCAGGAGAAGATCTCACAAGTGCGAGAGATAGAACAAGCTATGGATATCATCTTTTATGTTTTCAGGTTTTACTATTGCCATTGGTGCTCATTCTATCTCTGAGGAAGTTGTGGGGTTTTCTCCTTTATGGTTTCCCCGAGGAAAATTATTTTTGTCTCTTGTCTCTTATGTTTATTGTTGTGCATGTTATTCTCTCAGATAAGATCCTAAGTTAATGCTAGCTTGAATGATAAAATTCTAACATTACCCACCTACCATCCAAGCTTACAAGTGATCCAAGACATAAATCTAATTAAACCGTTCCAGAAATACAAAGTTCCATTGACAGAGAATGCTTGAGATATGATCCAATCCTCCAAGGGTATTTTCTTTAAATATTTATTTACTATGATATAACTCTAGAGACCTTTCCCTATTAGAAGCTACCACATACACTTCACCCTGAGTGAGATCCCAAACCAATCTAAGTTCTTTATGTCCCATCCTCCAAATTCTGTAGGAGCTGAAATAGCTTTCCAATTAGCCAGGTGAGTTCTCTGATGACCATCTGAGATCCTCCAAAGGAAGGAGAAGATGGAGCTTCTCAAAATGTTCAGAATAGACTTGGTACAATGGGCCAAAGCAAACCAATACACAAATAAACCAGTGAGAACTGATTTGATAAGTACAACCCTGCCACCAAGTGAGAGCAGCCTGTAAGTCCAATTATTTATCTTTCTTTCAAACATTGCTATCATCCATCTCTATTCTGAGGAAGATATACCCCAAAGGAAGGAGAAGATGGAGCTTCTCAACATGTTCAAAATAGACCTGGGACAATGGGCCAAGTCCAATTAAATATTAAATGAATGAAGGGTTTGAATCGTTGCATAGAGGATAGAGGAATTCATTGTAACCTAAATGGTGGCAAAGTGATGCAATGGAAAAAAAAATTTCACATAATCCAAGAATGTGTCACATAATATTGGATACTAAATGTGGAAATTGAACCCAGTGATAGATTATTTTTACTCACAACAATTATCAATTGAACATGCAAAATCACTCACAAAAGAGACTGAATAATGAGTTGAACACTAAATTGTATTGAATAAGTGTACAATATTCAACCCTGTAATATAATAGGTTGCTTCATTAAATAATTACATAAGGGATTCGAATGCATGAGGAGAAATTCGAATCTAGCATAAAGCAGGCTTACTAAAAATAAGCAAATCCCCCATAGGTGCAAAAAGCTGATCCCAAATCAGTCATGGAGCTCACGAATTGGTAAAATAAATTAGGCAAGCTAAAGAGTGATGGAATGAAAACTCATACATGCTTTTACAAGGAGAAAAGAGTGGAGGATGAAGAGGACAAAAAACTAGTTCACCTCACCTAGTCAAACTTTCCCTATTGCCTTAAAGCACTGAAAAAGCAGGAAATAAAGCAGAAAAAGTAGAAGGGCGCCTAGGAGACCAGGAATAAAGTATAATTGATTCCTTGTGGTTTCCCAAGTGCTACATGGGTCAAATTAGGCAAGTTGGACCACTATGGATAGGTAATTGACAACTTGCATAAGGTGGGACACATGAACTAGGCAAATAAGACAAAAATAATTAAATTAATGTCTAAGGTAGCTAACTATGGGTTGATTGTTCTAAAACCCCCCCTTAAGCCTGACTTATGAGTAATATATCAGAAAAATATAGGGCCTAGCAACAAGTCTTAGTCACCCTTTACATACGGCATGTCCATACAACCAAGGAAAGAGGCAAAAACCACATGGGAAAATCCTCCCTTAAACATGGACTGTAAAACAAAATTTGGAAATATTGTCTTCACTCATGCTTCACAGCATGATCAGCAATCCCCAGCAGTGATTTGAGATTTCTGAAGGTCTTCTCACAAAATTCTTTGGTGAAGATATCAGCTACTTATTCTGAAGATGAACAAAAGAGTAGGTGAATGGTGCCATCATGCACAAGCTCTCTGATGTAGTGCATATGGATCTCAATGTGTTTGGTTCTCTGCTTCTAAACTGGATCTTTGTAGATTTGAATGGTACTCTGGTTATCACAGTAGATGGTATTTGAGTACTCTGATTCGAAGCCACACTCTCCAAGTAATCCCTGCAACCATAAACATTGAGTTGCTGCATTAACAACTCCTCTGTACTTTGCTTCTGTAGATGAGAGTGCAATGGCACTCTGTTTCTTGCTTGACCAGCTGATTGCACTTTCTGCAAGCATGAACACATATCTTGATGTGGACTTTCTGTCTGTGCTATCACCTGCCCAATCACTATCAGTAAATCCAATCAAATCAAGATCAGATTTTTCTTTATAGAAGATCCCATGTGTCCTTGTTCCTTGAACAAAGTTAAGGATCCTTTTGGCTAATTTCCAATGGATCTCATCAGGCTGATCCATGTATCTAGAAGCCACACTTACTGCATAATAAATATTAGGTCTGGTATGTGTCAGATACAACAAACATCCAATCAATTTCCTATACAGTGTATTGTTTACCATAGGTGAAGAATCAGCTTCTTCCAGCTTCACTCCTGAAAGGAAAGGGGTTTTGCTTGGTTTTCATTCCTTC
>LPNX010412273.1:76792-128689 GCA_001517045.1 Pseudotsuga menziesii | reverse complement strand
CAACACATTGCTGAACTGACCATGATCAAGATCAATCCTCCCTTTGCCCAAAATTTCAGTGAGAGAGTCATCTCCTAGTACTATAGGTGGTCCCTTCGACATCTCAAGTGAGGAGAATTCCTCCTTGGTCGAAACCATGTGTCTATAAGCTCTAGAATCAATGATAAAACTGGGTGAGCTTGATGTGCCAGCAACCAATGCATGAACTCTCTCTCTGTCATCTGAACTTGATCCTCCTTCTCTCTTCTTTGAGTTGTCTGGAAGGGAGATTCCATTCTTCTCCAGGAGTTGGGTCAGCATGTCTATTTTGCTTCTTCATACAAGAGCTTTTAGTGTGATTTCCCTTATTGCAGTATGCGCACTTGCTCATTTCTCCTTTGTTTTTCTTCTTCTGGTTATTCTTCTTGGAACCTTGTGGCTCCTCTGGAGACTTGTTCTTGTCTCTATTTTGCTCAAGTGGATTTTTAGCTTTCTTTTTGTTTTTTGAATCCACCCTTGAATCTCCAGCAACCAGAGCTTGATATTTGGATGGTTTGATGGTGCCCATCTTCACCAGCTTGTCCTGTTCTTGTGTGAGAGATTCCATGAAATCTGCAAGGCTAGGCAACTTCCAGGTTCGAGCTGTCAGTTTTCTGGCATAGAAGGTCAAAACAAACACTGAATAGTCAAGGCCAAGCTTCGAGAGAATGGCAAAGACTAGCTGATCATCCTTCTTTTAGATCCCACACTATTTCACCTACAAAACAAGTGCTTTGAACTTGGAGAAATAGAGTTGCAGAGATTCAAAGCTATTTGGACTCAGGAAGATCAGTTCATTTTCGATTTGATGTCCCCTCATCTCATCTGTCTTTCCAAAAATATCAGTAATCTTCTCCCATACTTCATTCGGTGATGTCAATCCATCAAGATGGAAAATGAGGTCTCTGGAAATACTCAGACACAGGAGACCATAGGCCTCATCCATCCTGTTGTGCCATTTTATCTTCTCTGCAGTTGCATTGGGCTCTACTTCTGTTGCCATAGTTACCCTGTAGAGGCCTTTCGCTCTCAACAGTATCTCCATCTCTTCTTTCCATTCAAAGAAATTGAAGGGAGTCAAGATGATCTTCTGAGATTGATCCATAGCTTAGAAATTGTCTCGGCTGTCAGTAGAAGGCTCCCAGTCACTGATGTCGAACCTGAAAAATAATTTTGAAGGAGAGAAATCGATCTACAATGGATTTGATACCATGTGGAAATTGAATCCAGTGATAGATTAATTTTACTCACAACAAATATCAATTGAACATGCAAAATCACTCACAAAAGAGACTGAATAATGAGCTGAACACTAAATTGTATTGAATAAGTGTACAATAGCCAACCATGTAACATAATAGGTTGCTTCATTAAATAATTACATAAGGGATTTGAATGCATGAGGATCAATTCGAATCTAGCATAAAGCAGGCGTACTAAAAATAAGCAAATCCCCCATAGGTGCAAAATGCTGATCCCAAATCAGTCATGGAGCTCATGAATTGGAAAAAGTGCTTAGGAAAGCTAAAGAGTGATGGAATGACAACTCATACATGCTTTTACAAGGAGAAAAGAGTGGAGGATGAAGAGGACAAAAAACTAGTTCACCTCACCTAGTCAAACTTTCCCTATTGCCTTAAAGCACTGAAAAAGCAGGCAATAAAGCAGAAAAAGCATAAGGGCGCCTAGGAGACCAGGAATAAAGTAGAATTTATTTCTTGTGGTTTCCCAAGTGCTACATGGGTCAAATTAGGCAAGTTGGACGACTATGGATAGGTAATTGACAACTTGCATAAGGTGGGACACATGAACTAGGCAAATAAGACAAAAATAATTAAATTAATGTCTAAGGTAGCTAACTATGGGTTGATTATTCTAACACTAAATTGATATAAAATATTGAATGAATGAAGGGTTTGAATCGTTGCATAGAGGAATTCATTGTAACCTAACTAGTGGTAAAGTGGTGCATGGTAATTTATTTCAATTTGGGGTTTTGTGCTAACACTTTAGAAAAAACAATCTAATTCTTTTAGGGGGGTTTTATTTTTTTAGGTTTTGGTCATATCTATTTCTTTTTGAAAAAAAATAGGATTCTTCCTTGGACATACATTTTTATGTTCCATTTGGGTATTTATTGTATAAGTTTTATCAAGGGATCTTATATGGTATTGGCTTGTTATTCATTTTAACATCAAGCTCATATTCATTAGGTATAATATATGGACATACATATGTTGTTTAGATTATTGGCTTCCCTACTTTGAAATGTCTGTTTTTCAAATACTTACATAAAGAGGACTACTACATATTCTCCATCATTGAGTTGATTCTATGATAGTGAGGTTGAGGTAATGCAAAAATTGGTAGTGTCTGATATAGAGCTTCCACCAATCCTTTCTTATGGAAATATTCCACAACTTTTTTCTTCTCAAAAACCCCAATGGAAATCATGTTCCTAACATGCCAAGTACAAATCAAATAAAATATAACATAAATAAAATATAGCAATACAATTGTTGTAATGAGTTTCAGTAAAATTATGTTAGATGCTTGTTTAAAAATATATTGTATAAGATGTGATTGTGATTCCATTGTTTTCCTCTATTCTCATGCCCAACCTCAAGTAAGCAAATATTTGTTTGCAAACCATAGGCCTGTCTAAATAGATTTCCCAAGACTTCGAAGTCAACTTCATTGCACGAGCTACCATCCCCAAAAAGACACACATTGTAGTTGTAATCAGGAATAATGCACCTTCTGTGGATAGAAGTTGTTCTTCTGGTCTGAATGGTTCAGATCCAAAACAAATGAGTGAACGACAAAGGATGAAGACCTTCCCTTAATGTCATAGATACCTAGAATGTTGCTTTGATAGTGAACATGTGTACCTACAAACAGATCAAACATGCAAACACATCAAAGCTACCAGAAAATCATCTACTTACCCACGTTAGTGACTAAGGAATCTAAAAACATGTACATGGGAAATCAAAACAACAGTAATGTGGGACAGAAATCAGATTTGCATTAAATATGCATGGAGAAGCTTACAACTGTTGCCTTAGTGTCGATAAGCATCTCCACGAGACAAACACTTCATCTCCATAAGCTCCAACCTTACTCTCTATGCTCTCTAATGACTTGGGCTAAGTGGTCAATCAAACAGCATAACAATACCTCTATAGTTCTCCCCCTCAACTATGTACATGAGCTTGTAATTATAAGGCTCAATCGATAGGAATAGTTGAGAGAATTGTGGGTGAGGTGGCTCTAAGATCCTACCATGGGGGATCTCGAGCTCAATTGACCCATAATGATAGGGATAAGGGAGGACATGAGGTTCATGATCTAGAAGCCTTGAGAAACTTCTCTTTTTCCCATTTTACCTAGGGTACCGCTTTTCTTCACTTATGACAGAGCGGTTTAGATGAGAAATGCTTTTGGACAAAATACCATAGGCGGTGGCACCGCTTCTTGAAAATAGGATACAGGCGGTGTTGAGAAAGGTACCGCTCATGGGCCACAGGGAAAGCGCAGTGCTAAGTTTTTTCAATTATAATTGACAAATAGAGTAAGTTTCCACTCTAAGTGCTGGGATTAAGGGAAAACATGGAAGTTAAGGGTCTTATCACATGGTGCTGACAGGATTTAGGTATAACAGAATGCCCCCAAAGCATGAGACTTGGAGGGATACGATCATAAGAGAGAGCTTTGACAGAACAAGTTCTCACTTCGAGGTGAAAATGTCAGTTCGGTCAGAGAATGTCATCCTGTAGGCATCTATAGTACATCAATATTCTTGACTCATAGACACATGTAACCAACTCATGGCTGTGGACCAATACAAGGCAGATCCATGAGAGGAATAAACAAGCATGGCTACTAGAATACAGCGTAGATCCATGTGATAGAGGACTCAAAATTTGACATAGCTATTGGACATACAATGTAGATCTATGTCATATAGACACAAATTTGAGCATAGCCACGACCATACAAATGTGGATCCATGCTAGATATACAAAACTCCATCACAACCTAGGGAAAAAAATGAGCGCTAAACAAATACCTAGGGTCTTCGTCTCGTCTTCCACAAAGTATGATTCTATCCATGTGATTACAATGATCTGAAGTTGAACATGGTAGAAACCACTTGATTACCGACCAATTGGTGTGAACCGTTAACAAGTGCGAGGGAGATCACAATTAATGTCAATGATTCCCAAGGTACCCTAGTACAATCTACTGAGTGTGAATAGATTTTTTCATGTCAAACACCCAGTCGATTATATCGATCAAAGGCCAACGATGTGAACCTATGTCAATAGTGAGAGAATCTGTCATTAAGGCATATAGATCTCAAGGTACTAAGTTTTGTTTCTAAGACTATTTCCCGGATGATGAGCTAATGTCAACGGGAATAGTCTCGTTGAAGGAGGGCCATGATGAGTCCCACATTGACAACACAAAACTCGGAACATAGTTCTATTATCAACCCAAATGGCACATCTCTGTCCGAGTGCCGACAATTCCTTATGTTGGTACACAGAAGGACATTTTAGGATTGAAGTTTGACAAAACACTATAGATGGGCATGACATGAGATGTATTTACCTTTCACCCATCTTGCTACATTATTTTTCTAAGTGTGGATTGGCATATGCGACTATCTCCACTGAAAATCATGTACATACGCGACTATTCTCGTTGACAACTCACGTACTGTACTCGACTATCTCCATTACAACCCGCGTATAGATCTATACGCGGGTTTCCTTTAAGAGAGTCGCGTGTCATACGCAGGTTGCCTATATTAATAGTCACGTACATCTCCATTCGACATTAAAAAATATAAATCACAATTAATGGAGATTATTTGGGCCTTAATCATCAACTACCCCAACCATCTCAACCTCCTCAACCTTCGAAACTACTCTATTTACCAAAGTATAAATAGAGGCCTTGGGGAGGGAATTGATTAATCAATTTTGGAGAGAAAAGTTATGCTAGTGGTATATCTTCAGAAGTCTTGGAGCAGCAGAACTCATAATCCTTTGGTTGCAGAGGAGTCCTTATCGCGGGCGTTGGGTTGTATACTTATCTCATTCACTGATTGTTAATAAAGAGAATTATTCTTCCAACATTGTGTTGAGTCTCTTTCATGTATTATGGTTGATGAATATATTTGATTAAGCACTATATATATTGTTTGTCTAACCTGTTATATATACATGTATAATATTGTACTTGGAGAATTTTCTCTTTGCAGGTGAAGGAGGTGCATCCTTGAAAGCTTTGGAGAGAAGCAGAGCGGAAGAAGATAAAGATTGGATCAACCGTCGGTAATCGGGTGAGTCCAATATTTCTTCCTATTTCCTTTCTATACTTAGTTAAAGCTAATTGTCTGCAAGTTTTAGAAGTAATTTGGTAACCCCATACCCTAGGTTACAAGGGTGTTTATTCCTGAACAACAGAACTAGTGACTCCACTGGGGAGCCCAGCCTGCTGTGGGTTAACTCTATAGATCCATGCCCAGTCTTTGCTTTGATTCAGTGTGTCGTTTCTTGTCTTGGTTCATACTTGTAGTGGTGTTTGAAGACCTTTATAATTTTTCTTTTTGTTGAAAAATTTTACTCCTGTACATGGGTTGTTGTGCTACACAATCACATATAGAGGTCTGCGTACGCGTGTTGCTGTATTAGATAGTCACGTACAGTACGTGGGTTGCTCTTATGAACAGTTGTGTACAAGTCTGAGCAACAACATTTCTGGGGTTGTTTTGCTTGTCCTTGTCCCTCTATGGATTTTTTCTTGCTTAGTGGTCTTCAGTACTAGCATTGCACTGTAGGTTTGATTTCCCTGTTAACCATACTTCATGCTTTTCATTAAGCCCTTGGGTTCTTATTGGTTGGATTGTCTTTCTTTTACCATTTTGAAGTGGATTTGCCTATTGGGTAATAGGTCCAAGTGTTGGTTGTCTGAATCAGTGATCAGGGTTCTAGATATCGTATATACCATTCTATTTTTTAATAGTGTTGGTTTTTCACTTTCCTTTGATTGATTTCAGTGATTCCTATTCATTGTATCTTCCCAGCTGGGTGTGTTCTGAGTCTTCCTTAGGTGGTTGATTTTTGGTTTTTATAAATCTGCTTTACTTCATTTTTCTCATTTTATATAGTTAGATTATCCAAGCATACTCAAGAATTTTGCATTTAGGTGCATTAGTAATCTTTGAGGAATTTGAAAAGTGAAAAGAAAAACATTGGAAAAATTTTGCATTTGAATTGCACATGGTAGTTTTACTTTCAGTTTTTAAATAAAATATCAAAAATTACAAAAATAAGTCTTAGTTTTCTCTTTCATGGTTGCATTTTCATCAGTTTATATTTACAAAAAAAATAAAGAGAGAAGCTTGCTTTAAGTAGTGATCATTTGCTTTGAAATTGATTTATACATCTGTTTTTTACATTTATTATGGAATCAATAACATCATAGTCTTTCACTCCACTTGCCTTCTGAGTAAAAACGGCCCTTAAAATGAACTCCATAATTAAAATTTATTAGTAATTTTTGTTTTATAGGGCCATACACTTACTAGCTTAGGCTAGACTTGTGGGATAGGAAGTGTAAACTCCCCATAAGTACTGAAATTCAAACATAGTGGGCCATTCAATAGGGAAATCCTTCTCTTTACTGATAGTATCTAGGAATATCCTCTCAAATAGGAGTTAAGCACGAGGCCGTGTGGAGGCATTGGACTAAGGAGATAACCCTTTGATTCCTTGTCGAAACATAAACCAAGGTTTTTACGCATCTGGGGATTTTGTCCTAGATAGATTTTTGGGCTCAGCTATCCTGCCCATGCGTATGAATCAGGCTTGTGACTGTCCCCTCATACTATTGGTATAGTTAAGGTAGCCTCTAGTCTCTCGACATCTAGGGTTTATACACAGGTAAACCGGAAGGCTATTTCTGGTTAACCTTGGACGGGCTTCGAAGGAAACCCTTGTTGAAAGTGTAGGAGGGAGGTGGATGATTCATCCGCTTGTGCCTAAGAACCTCTTGAAGGACACCAAGAAACTATCTCTCAGCTTTCTTCAAGAAAGCATATCTTGTACCCTTTGTGATTGTTGAGGCTTTAGGAATTTTTTTGTAGCGATTGCTCTGTGGTTTTTCTGTGTTTAACCGACCTTAGGGTTTGAAAAGTCAAATTTACAATCGTGGAGGACCAACCTATCAGAAGGTCACGAAGGTTGCAAAACCTTCCTCCACTCATTACTTTGGAACCTCCACCTCCCCCTCAAAGGCGGAGATTGGACACAGATGGTTCTTTTGAACCGATAGGAGTTAGTGAAGTTCTAGGTGAACCAGAACTTAGGGAAAACTATCTTAATTTAAACACAGTTGAGATATAATACTTGTAGGATGATGAGTTTGCAAGGAATTTTAATACATCTCTAACTGACTTAAACGATCCTATGAGCGTTCAGGTTCATCCTTTTGATCCACCCATGATTGGTGTCCCTGTGGGCAGGATAATGTCTACTGCAGGAGAAAGTTCTTTTACCTTCACCTCAAATGCTCCAGCTGAAGGGGTGATGCCTCCCCCAATAAGTACCCCTACAACAAGAATACCTACTATGCCCTTAACTCCAGCGAGCCAAGTGGTTCAACCACCGACTCCCACAAGCCTAGAAGGTGCTTCTTGTGGAATGGTCACTAGGATTCCTAGTGTACCTACAGTTCCTACTTCCTTCGCACACACTACCTAGAGTGGTCCTATAGGATCCTCGGCTTTTGTCCAAGGATTTCCTTATAATGGGGGGCACATTTCACCATCCACTCCATACGTAGGCCCAAAAAACCTCATATGTAGGGGTGCAGTTTGGAAACACTAACCCTTATGGTCAAGGTTTTCAAACTATGGTTTCAGCTCTGTTCACGAGCTCTCCCTTTTCTCTTTTTAGCGGAGGGATACCTGCTCCTGTATTTCAAACCCCAGTTTCAACTGGGGCAGCTAGAACCTATTATACTACACCTTACACAAACAACACTGTGGCTTATGGATGGAATCCTTTTCAAATCAACCCATTCACTTCACAACTGATAGCAAGGGGCAACCCCACATTCACATATGGGAATATGGGGGTAGGTCCCTCTAATCCCCAAACTGGTACTTTTAGTGCTCCAGTGAGACCCAAGCTTCTCTTCCTGGCAATGTTAAACTTTCCAGATTTGTTTAAACCAATGAATGGACCGGTGATGCATGATCCCACTTAGCCACTCGTCCCTACCAAGCTTCCCTCGGATATCCCAAAATTCGAAGGCAAATTTGGTGAAGATCCTGGAGCTCATGCCACCACTTTCCATTTATGGTGCTCTTCCAACTCACTAAATGAAGATTCAATTCGGTTGGGGCTGTTCCAAAGAACCTTGTTGAGTGCTGCAGAAAAATGGTACATCGAGTTTCCTTTTGCTATGTTTAGTATTTTTTGGGACTTGGCTAATGCTTTCCTTAGTCACTTCCAACTTCCTGTTCGATACTATTTCGGAACAGAATTGTTGTCTACATTTTGACAGAACAAGGCAACCCATATCTCGGATCACATCCAAGAATGGAGAAGGCGAAAGAGCCTTATTAAAGACACTATTCCTCCTGAGTTCTTATTAGAATGGTTCCTTAAATCCCTATTGCCTTATATATCTAAGGACGTATCTACTTCAGGAGTGACAAATGAGGAAGAAGTTATCCACAGGGCCCAGTAACTTGATTTGATATATTCTCAGTCTGGGATCTTATATGAGATTATACTTGAGGCACCGAGGCCAACACACGACGCAGAGAAACCTGAGCCTAGACCCCATGCCGATGGTGCATTTGGTTCCGTTAATTCTCCCACTGTAGAATCTTTGGCCAAACAGCTCCATCAGCTGTCCATCAAACATTATACGACGGAGGAAGCAAAGGCTTCCCCCTCACCCTAAAATGCAAATGTTTTTGCACAAACCTCTCAAAAGGGCAACCAGCATCCCAGTGGGAAAAAGAAGAGAGGAAAGAAAGGGGAGGGAAATCAAAACAAGTGAAAACCTGCAAACAATGCTGATTGGGTCAAGAAAGAAAAGAAGAAGGTGAAATTCCCATGTAAGTTGTGCCATGAAGGTCACCTCACCCATATTTGTGCCCTTATGGAAAAAGCTCAAAAGCTATTAAAATATCAACAACCAGTTGTCCTGAAGAATCTGTTTCTCCGGGGGTAGAATTCTACTTCAGCTTCAAATGCAGCAGCGGGCACCCCAAATTCCCCTGACCCCAATTATATCAACATGGTTCGATCTCAAATTTTACTACAAACCAGGAATAAGAACTGTGAAAAAGAGACCTCGGAGAAGGGTAAGTCCATAGGTGAAACTTCTAACCCTATGACGATTGAGAAACCTATCGAAATTATGCCCAAGATGCCGAAAGGTGTCTTTAAGAAGACTTTGCATAATCCTAATGTTAGGGATGAAACAAACTACTCTGTAGTTGAATACTTAGCCCAGATGCCTTGTGCAATGTCGGCTTTAGAGGTGTTACTGAGGTTTCCCACCCAGCAGGATGCACTCTTAGCAGCCTTAGGCAGCATGGACTCATCGAGTCTCATGGCGAAATTTAACTTTTTTGATGTCAAAATTCGCCTACCTTATCATGTAGCCTTATCGATAGATGTCATCCATGGTGGAAATACCATTGGAAGGGAAGTTGTCAATGAGGGTGCTTCTACATGTGTTATGTCCTTGTTGTCTTGGAAATCTCTTGGATCCCTGGAGCTAGTCCCATCAAACACCCTACTTACTGATCTGGATGGAAAGTCATTATGTCCACATGGTATTCTACCAGATTTTGAAATTAAGCTGGAAGGGAAAGCGGTGTCTATTGAGGTAGAGGTGATTGATGCTCCTTTAGATTACAACTTGTTCTTGGGAATAACTTGGACTTATGCCATGTATGCTATTGCATTGGCCGTTTTTCGGGTGGTAGTGTTTCCACACAAAGGAAAGTTGGTCACTGTTGACCAACTAAATTTTACTCAAAAAGGTCACATGGAATCTAATGAGTCCACTATACCATTGGTTGATTAGGTCAAACCTCTTGCAGAGAGCTTAGGAGCTGGAATGTACGCATCATTGATGGGCACATTTGATCTTCCAGCTCTGATTAATTATATAGGTTATACTAGTGTGGGGAATTCCATAGCCACGGTTGTTGATAGGACTGATCCTTGGGTTCTCCCTTCCCACCTTGAACCTGAAGTGCCCTCATTGGTAGTGGAAGTGGCTTATCAATCTATCACCAATACCGTTTTTGATCCCATTCCGGTCCCCCTCACAGTCTTAGAGGAACTGGAAGAAGTCTATCTACTTGCTTGGGCAGAAAACTCTTTGCATTCTACAAATTGTTTAGATATGGTTATACCTTCTGATGAAGGCATTCTGGAATCCATGTGCAGACAAGATAAGATCTGTGAAGATCTTCACCATCGATCCTATTTTCTTCCAGAATTAAGCAGGATAGAGAATCAAGAGTTTCATGTGAGACTGGCAGATGATGTTGATATGCCTGTTAATCCCTTACCAAGGGAAGGAATGTTTGCTGAGGGGAATATGGAAAATATTTCTTCTACCATCCCTATCAACATCTATGTAAATCCTGACGTTGTGAAAATATACATATCGGCACAAACTGCTCTCTTGAGGAGATTACGATCTATATAGCCTTGTTTAAGGAATTCCATGACGTTTTTGCCTAGTCATATGAGGAGATACTAGGAATTGATCCATATATAGTCGAGCACGAGATCCGAACATACCCTGACGCAAAACCTGTTTGGCAAAAGTTGAGACCTGTTAACCTGCGTAAAGCGGTGGCAGTGAAGGCTGAAGTAGAAAAACTTTTGAAAGCCGGTTTTATTTATCGCATAGCTTTGACGGAATGGGTATCCAACCCTGTTCCTGTTGATAAAAAGCAAGGGACCATATGCATATGTACTGACTTTAGAGATCTAAATAAATCCTGCCCTAAGGACAACTATCCCACGCCATTTATAGATCAAATTATTGATGCTTGCATGGGAAGTGAAGTCTTTTCGTTTATGGATGGTTTCTCTGGATATAATCAAATTCAAATTAAACCAGAAGACCAACATAAAATAGATTTCATTTGTCCTTGGGGTACCTTCGTGTATAAGAAAATGCCCTTTGGATTGAAAAATGTTGGGGCTACCTTTCAGCGGGCAATGAATTTTTCCTTTCACAATATTAAAGCCATTGTCAAACCCTACCTTAATGATATGCCCGCACATTCTCCTAAGAGGATTGACCATCCATATCACTTGCGTTTGATTTTTGAACGATGCAGATACTATAAAATTCACTTGAATCCCCACAAGTGTGTGTTCTGTGTCGATTCAGGGAGATTGCTCGAATTCATTGTCTCTAACAAAGGCATTCAGGTGGATCCTTTAAAAGTCGAGGCCATTGTAAATTTTCCTCCTCCTCGTTCTATCAAGCAGCTTCAGAGCCTGCAGGGAAAGTCCAATTTTCTTTGACATTTCATTGTAAACTATGCCAATATTACTAATGGTTTCATGCGCCTATTAAAACAGGACACCCCATTTGTTTGAGATGAAATTGCACAACTCGCATTCAAGGCATTGAAAAAATCTTAGTTGTCGACACCGTTATTGCATCTGCTAGATTACTCTAGGGATTTCATATTGTATCTGGCTGCATCTGAGTCGACCATAGGGGTGGTCCTAGTCCAAGAGGACGATAAGCTCCAAGAGCATGTCATTTACTATCTTAGTCGTGCTTTAGTTGGACCTAAACTTAGGTACTCCCACGTCGAGAAGTTGGCCTTAGTAGTTGTTTATGCTGTTCAGAGGTTACGTCACTACATCTTACTAAGGACTACGACGGTAGTAGAAGATGTTAATCCTTTTCAATATGTTTTGTCCTGATGGATAGTTGGAGGCAAATTCAACAAATGGATAGTCATTCTCCAAGAGTTTGACTTGGATTTTCACTCCACCAAATCCAAAAAATCCTTAGTTTTTGCTAAGCTTATTGCAGAATTTCCAGTAGAAGAGGATGTAGCTATTGAAGAAGACTCATTCCCAGATGAGCAAATCTTTTTTATTTCCACCTCTGACCCCTAGTACAGAGATATACTTATCTATCTCTAGACTTTGAAGTATCATGCAACTTTCTCGTGGGAAGAACGACGTAAACTACGCCTACATGCCAAGAACTACCTCATCATAGGAGATACTTTATACCGTAGGGAGGTAGATTCCGTTTTGCGTCGATGTCTTACCCACGAGGAAATGGATATTGTCCTAAATGATGCCCATAGTGGAGCATGTGGGGGTCATTTATCTGGGTTAATAATGGCCCAGAAGATATTACGTATCAGTTATTTCTGGCCCACAGTCTTTAAAGATTGTGTGGAAGTAGTGAAGTGCTGTCATCCTTGTCAGCTTTACACCAGAAAAATGTGGTCACATCCCACTCCGTTATTTCCCGTCATCTCAGTGGGCCCCTTCATGAAGTGGGGGATTGATTACGTGACGTGTAAGCCAGCCTTGGTTGGGGGGCACAAATATATCATTGTCGTTGTGGACTATGTTACGAAATGGGCAGAGGCAATGCCCACCTTTAAAGCTGACAGGGAAACTACAGCTATCTTTGTGTTCAATCAAATTATTGCACGATTCGGTATACCTAAAGAGATTGTCACTGACCATGGCAGTCATTTCCAAAATAGCATGATGACTGAATTGACCATTATGCTAGGATTTAGACAAGAACATTCATCTTCGTTCTATCCTCAAGCAAATGGTCAAGTCAAGGCTGTTAATAAAACTTTGAAGACTATCGTCAAACATACTATTAATGCAGCCCATTCCAACTGGAATATCATGCTATATCCTGCACTTTGGGCATATCGGACTAATGTAAAAATTACTACAGGGTTTTCGCCCTTCCAACTCATCCATGGAGTGGAAGTTGTTACCCCAATTGAATGTGAAATCCCGTCTTTAAGAATTTCTATTCATGTGTTACCTGATACGACTGAGCTTGAAGAATGTCTATTACATTTAGAACATCTTGATGAACGGCGTAGAGATGCGTTGACAGCAAACCAAGCTCATAAAAATAGGGTCAAAAGCCAATATGATAAATCAGTCAAGCCTCAAATTTTCTCTGAGGGGGAACTTGTTTTGCTCTGGGACCAAGACAAAGAACCCCTAGGGGCAGGAAAGTTCAGGTCTATGTGGTTAGGACCTTATATCATGTCAAAAGTGTTAAAGAAGGGTGCATACGAATTGATAGATTTCGATGGGAATAAGCTGGCTGAGCCTAGAAATGGGCTCTACCTGAAAAAGTACTATGCTTAGGCTTAAGATTTTTTCTTGTATTTTATTGTATGTATTTTTATGTACACTAGTTCATCGGTTTATGTTTTTATACCATCTGCTGGTTGTTTCAGATGTCTTCTGAGAGGTTTGCAGGTTTCATTGATGGCGCCAGTCACCACACTTGTAATTTAGCTTCAACTGCATGGCTCATTTATTCGCCCTCAGGACATTTAGTTGCCTCAGGAGGCACTTGCTTAGGTCCTGCTACCAATAATGTGGTTGAATATAGGGCTGTCATTGAGCTTCTATGGGCTTCTTTTTCACATGGTATCACTCAACTGGAAGTCCGACTGGACTCTCAACTGGTGGTTTCCTAGCTTAATCAGGCTTATCAGGTGCGGAACCCTATTCTATTACATCAGTTTATGCAAGTGAGATTATTGGAAAGAAATTTTGAGTTCATTACATTCAATCACATTCCAAGAAATCAAAATTGATTAACTGATGCATATGCTAATTATATCTTGGATTGGCATTTAACACATTTTACATAAAAATATACAGCAAACACATTAAAAACATTTGTAAATAAACAGGCAAATATATATGTGTGTGTGTGTGTGTGTGTGTGTGTGAATATCTCTCCATCTAGATAGGTCGAGTCTTTGGTCCTCATATCCAGTCATAACTGTATAATATACAAAAATATATACAAAATATGGATCAAAAGTCCATCAAATGCCCCTAAGTCTAAGCTTGACCACCCTGATCACTTGGACCATCCTGGTCCCCTTGATCACCCTGCACATGGGCTTCTTCAGCAACCTCAATAGCATCTATGTATCCAAGTACTGCTCTGGCTACTCGTCTCAGAAGCCATATCCAGACAGGTGGTACACCAACTACTAGTTCCTACATGATGGCAGGGATGTGCTCAATCCGTAAGGTAGGTACTTTCTGGGTAAGCCTGGCCAGCTTCCCCTCAATAACCCTAATCAATCCCTGGTCCTCTCCCAAAACAGGACGCACATACATGCGTGGATTCCCAGCAGGGCAGACCAATCCAATATATGCATTTTGACATTTTGAAAGGATTATAACTCTTATACATATGTATATATTTCTATATTTAAAATTCATAAAAATTTTAAAATATTTGAAAATAAAAATTACCTAACCCTCCCCATGCTCCTCCTGGACGGAGGATGAGGTCAGTATCACCACGGAAATCTAACCTAGCATATGGAAACTTCTCCAAAGCTGGAAACTGTCGCTCCCACCAAAAGTAGAAGTCATCATCATAGACACTCTGCACCGATCCACCACCTCCCTGGTGGAGGAAAATATATCCCCACCTACTCATCCTAGGCTGACGAGGAGAACGAACTGGTAGTGGCACTGCAGGACTCAGTCCCGGCACTCTCTTAAAGAATAAGGCTACTAATATGCTAGAATAACCAAAATTATTCCTCCTGCCTCTCTTGCAGTCAGAGAGGTGTTTTCCCATTATCGGGATCACTCCCAAGAACCAGTCATATAGGGATCCCTGCATACATTCTACTGCTAATCTCATCTAGTTCTGAGTTGCAAGGTGAAGTGATGATGACCCTACAACCCTCACTATAGTGCTCGTCAGTACCTGCAAAGGGAAGTTGTGAATGCACACAATAGGGATGCAGCTACCCCTCTTGAGCCTCATTTTGGTCTCTTTTTACAAGTTATCCCTATATAGGACTCCCCGCCCTTATGGAGTTTCTTTAAGCCCAGGTCTAACTCCTTAAAACAGACTTGAATGCCGAGTAAACTTGTCTATTCAAGCTCATTAAGAATACGTGAATGGGCATCCACATTGGTGGTAGGTTATCTCTTTCTCGGACCATGTGGAATAATACGAGAAAGGATCGCTCTCTTTTCTATGGAATTGAGAAGAGTATTCTCAGGCACAAGTTTATCACTTTTCCGGACCTGAGGGACTAAACTTATAGAAAAGGAACTCCCGGTATGAGCTTAGTTTTCTCTTTTTCGTGCTCTAGACCTAAACATGAAAAAGATTTTGAGTGTACTTTTTGTCTTTGTCATGCTTGTTAAACACCAAGAACAAAGCATCAAGTTTATTGTTGTAAGCCCCATTTCTCGTACTCAAATGGATCTTTTCGAGTGATCTTGCTTTCTTTCACACTCGTAAAACTCAAGCTATATGCTACTCTCGAAGGAGCGTTGGGTAGGTGGTATTTTAACCTTTTTAGACCTCCCTGACTAAGTACAAAAAAGTTTCACCTTTTCTTCTACAGAAGTTAAGAGAGTTCTTCTGTGATATGTTTTATACTTTTCTGGCCTCAGGAGACTAAATTGGACGAAAAAGGACCCCCTTGGAGTCTTCTTTGGAGTTTTCAGACTCTCTAAATATGAAAACACCGAGTGAGCATGTACTAGTTCGGGCTCATAAATTCCACAAAATCAGTGACACTATCAAGAATTATTCCCTCTTTTCTTCAAGCTTGTCAAAAATGAAGATAGACTCGAGTTGACTTTCCTGGACTCGTTAAAATTTAACAGGGAAGGTAAGGAAGAAGTTTTCTTTTTGTTCTCAGTTAGTGGCAGCATGTCATCCTTGAACAAAGCACTCTCTATTTTTTTTGATACTCATGTCTCAGTGTTCACTTTCAGTTCAGCTATTACTTCGAGTTCCCTACTCCTCCTCTTGCCAGTTCTACCTAGGGAATCTGATCATGTCTCCTACATGATAGATAAGTCTAGTTGTACTATCTGTAAAGTTAAAAGCTTCCTTGGTTCATCTTTGTGTCGTGCTCACTATTCAAGGACTTAACCTTGTGTCTGATCTATTTCCTGATTCCATCATTGTTGTATCTGTTACTACTTGTGTCTCCCTTCCTTTACCCAGTTCCTAGTCACTCTTGTGATCCATTGGAGGATCTATTTCCTTCCTTATCACAGTATGGTTCTGCATTAGCACTTCTTGATGACGAAGACCTAGAGTTTTGACGATCGTACCTCAGGATTCACTTTCATTGTTGGTGAATTCCTTTGCTTCAGTTGTCAATTATCACCTATTGATTGACAATCTATTGAATCCGCTCCATGTTTGACTTCAATAACATCTATTCACATGGCTTGGATTGTACTGGTTCTTTGGGGATTGTTTATGAAGACCTTAGTTTCACATTCATGGACTAAGTTGTGCAAGATTATGTTGTGGTTACTTACACAGCTTCCATATCTTTGAAGATTCATAATTATTGTATATTGTGGCTTCAATCCACCTTTGTAATATACGTGGTCTTGTACCCGTACTATATGATGTACTCAAATATTGTAAAGGAGCTAGTGTTCCAGTATATTGAACATAGCATCCTCGGATATGACTTTATATATGACATTATTATGTATTTGTTTCAGGTACTACCTCTGCTCCATTGGACCTCTGAATTCTCCAAAGATAATGATTATAATGTATTTCGGCCATCTCTACCCTCTAACCTCACACATTAGGGGGCATCTGTTATCAACCCAAATGGCACTTCTCCATCTGAGTGCCGACAATTCCTTATTTTGGTACACAAAAGGACATTTTAGGATTGGATTTTTCCAAAACACTATAGATGGGCATGACATGAGATGTATTTACCTTTCAACCATCTTGTGACATTATTTTTCTAAGTGTGGATTGGCGTACGTGACTATCTCCATTGAAACTCGCGTATATACGCAACTATTCCCGTTGACAACTCGCGTACTGTACTCAACTATCTCCATTGCAACTTGCGTATAGATCTATACGCGGGTTTCCTTTAAGAGACTCATGTGTCATACGCGGGTTTCCTATATTAATAGTCACATACATCTCCATTCGACATTAAAAAATATAAATCATGATTAATGGAGATTTTTTGGGCCTTAATCATCAACTACCCCAACAATCTCAACCTCCTCAACCTTCGAAACTACTCTATTTCCCAAAGTATAAATGGAAGCCTTGGGGAGGGCATTAATCAATCAATTTTGGAGAGCAAAGTTATGCTAGTGGTATATCTTCAGAAGTCTTGGAGCAGTAGAACTCAAAATCCTTTGGTTGCAGAGGAGTCTTTGTCTCAGGTGTTGGGTTGTACACTTATCTCATTCACTGATTGTGAATAAAGATAATTATTCTTCCAACATTGTGTTGAGTCTCTTTCATGTATTATGGTTGATGAATATATTTGATTAAGCACTATATATATTGTTTGTCTAACCTGTTATATATACATGTATAAGATTGTACTTGGAGAATTTTCTCTTTGCAGGTGAAGGAGGTGCATCCCTGAAAGCTTTGGAGAGAAGTAGAGCGGAAGAAGATAAAGCCTGGATCAGCCGTTGGTAATCGGGTGAGTCCAATATTTCTTCCTATTTGGTAAACTTGGTATCGTTCATGTTTAAAGAGTCTGAATGACCACGGAAGAATACTCCAAAGGGTCCTTTTTCGTATGATTTAGTCCCTAAGGTCCGAAAAAGTATAAAATAATGCCTTAGAGAACTCTTCCAGTCATGATTGGCTCGAGTGTTCATTTTTCGTAAATAGTCCATCCGAACCAAAAAAGATATAACCTACCGTCGGAGAGAGGACTCTTCAAATGCTTTAACGAGCATGAAGAAGACAACATCACTCGACAATCTTTTCGTATTTAAGGAGCCCGAAAAAAGTTTAAATAAGACTCCACTAGGTCTCTTTTCATGATGAGAGATTTTAAGAGCCTAAAAAGAATTAGAAATGGACTTGGACCTTTGATACTAAGTTTCGAGAGCATGACCCAAGTGTTGCAATAAACGCTCAAAGATTTTTTCTGTTTTATGGTAGTACAAAAAAGTCAAAAACGAACTCCCAAAACTTTACTGCTACTACTCTTCTATCCTGTAACGACTCAAAAACAAGTGTTAAATGCACCAATAACAAACATTAAAGGATTAGGACAGATAAATTTTGAGTAATAAATGATTTTAAAACAAAACTATACCATGTCAAACCCAAAATGTGTATAAAATTCGTGTAAATAGTGAAAAATCAAAACATTTTACTATTTACCCATAGTGGAGAGCATTTGGAGCATTTTCCTGGTTATATTTTCAATCACTGATGTTGGGAGTTTCCACTGTCGGCTTCGGGCACCGTCATTTCCAGGTAATAGCCTAGACCCTACTCTTTCATCTTATGTCTTCAATTTTCTCTTTTAATGGTGTTTTGAGCTTGTATGGCAAGCCCTAAAATCATGGGAGCGAGCACCACTTTTATCCCTTGTAGGATAAGCGGTACCTCACCATAACCGCATCGAAAACATAGCGCACAAGCGGTACAGTCCGTGGAGAAGTAAAAATAGTCACACAAGAAAAACTAGCTCATTTCAATTGATTTGGATGATTAAGAATGATTCTAATAAGTCTTGTGGCAAGTTCTTGCTGATAAAAAATGGTCATATGGAAAGAGAGACAGCATGATAATGACGACGCCTTCGCCAAACAAAATGCGGGTTGCATAGCCGCATTGAGAGACTGTAGACTCTTAAAATTCTTCCGCACACCCAGTATGGTATCGCATGAGCGATTGCTAGAACATATACTCCAGATGTGGAATCCGGAGCAACAATATTTTGAGGTTGGTGCTCACATTTTGACAGTTGAGGTAGAGGACATCTACTTCCTGACTGGCCTTTGGAGACGGGGTGCTCCCATCTCTCTAACTGGTTCCCGAGGAGGGGACATCACTACACAGGAGTTGATAGATCGTTACTGTATCCATGGGATAAGGACATCGTGGAAGAAAATCCCCATAAAAGCAGTGATGGATGGACCTCTATGGACTGTATTTTTTACCATGAAGAGAGTGGTGAGAAGCCAAGGAGTGCACCTGGAGTCTAGAGCACATATGCTCTATGCCATAGAGGCCATGGCGCCTACAGTCTTTAACTGGGCGGAAGCCCTGCTTTCGATCTTCAAGGATCAGCTGACCAAGTGTCGACAGGGGGAACTAAAGCAATTTGGTTTTGGTTCCATTCTAGCTTGCTTCTTCTTTGAGCAGGTTCCACAGATGAGACCCCAGGTGGTCTTTACAAAGCTGAGAGGACGGGACCCTCGCATGCAGAGGTGGGTCCAAATTATGGCCCGTACTGGAGTGGGCATGGGGAAGGTAAATTTCGGTGACCCATTCTTTCAATGGTTGAGAGATCATCTCCTCATGGTGGAGGATTATGCATATGTGGGCATTGACTTCAGTAGTGACCCTGACCTATCGCTCCCACCTGGTGGACAGTGGGGTGACATCGGTAAGAAGCAAAAGACCCTAAAATGGAAATAGTGTTTTTATGTTTTTTGATGTTTTATATTTTTTATGTTAAGTAACGAGACTTGAATGTTTTCATGCAGACGTCGGAGCAGCACGACCTGGGGGAGCTTCCCCATTGGATAGATGATCCGGAGTCCGTTTTGTACTGCAGGGTGACGATGTGACCGAGGAGTTAGAGGAAAACCTGGAGAGGTTGACCCTAGACATCCCAGACTTTTCCGTTGATGACCTCCCTCTAAGGTATCAGAGGCCTACAGCGGGTGTACTGGGTCAATTTAGCAGACTGCTACGTAGAGTATCCCGGGTAGTGATGTGCTACCATGAGCATCACTAGCCGATGTGTGCATGATGTATCCACTAAAAGCTGATAGCTTCAGGATTTTGTATGGTGATTTTTACCTAAAAGAATAGGTGCTTCAGATGAGGTCTCGTGACCTATTTTTTGGAAAACATGTTCATATATATATATACATACTTTTACCTAGTGTTTACAATGTCTCAAATGGTGAATGCATTTTACATGAGTTTTATGTGTCTTTCATTGTTTATTTACAATAAACCAAGTTTGATTTTCATGTCACGAATGGGTAATATGCCAATCTAGGATGTAATTAGCCAATGAGTCAAAACCTACATTATGTTCCCTACGGATATTCCTATAGGTGATAGTTTCAAATGACCTTTCTAACAAGCGTACCCTCTGGAAGAGGCAGAGAAGCACAGGATTCCTAATGGTATAAACATGGTTTAGATGACAAACCACTAGTTGCAAGTCCATCAAGACTACCAAGTTGCAAACATCTTGGGAGGCAGCTTCAGTCAAAAGACCTATGACTGCTTGATACTCGACGATGTTGTTGGTAGCAGGACCAATAAAAATCGCTCTTGAACTGACCAAATCATAAGTTGGGGAATAGAGAACCCAAGCAGCAGAGGCAAGATTCAAGGTGTGGTGGAAAGCACCATCAGGGAAGCCCTAGAAAGCCATCTGCTCTACACGACCAAAACATGGTATAAACAGATACGGACACTAAACGCAAAACCATATTGAAAATACTTAAAGCACACTGAAAGTCAAGCAATATACATATATACAAGATACTATCTAAGAGAGATCTAGGCATAGTACCTCTTTAGGTACAACCCATTGCAAGGTTTCCCTAAATGGATTCCATCGTAGTCTACGAGCTCATAGGCCCCTTTCTCTAAAACTTTAGAAATAACGAAAGGACCGTACCACATGGATTCGAACTTTCCTTTCCCTAGTTTTTTATATCTTTGATCGTACGTCAAAACTAGGTCACCCTAGTTAAAGGCACGAGGTTGGACAGATTTATCATACTGCGCCTTGACACATTTCTTGTGTTCCTCGTTAGCCAAGGCAGCATTCTCCTAGTTTCGTTAAGGTTGTTCAAGAATAAAAATCTCTCTTCCTCTGTGGAAGTGTCTAGGAGAAGTTTGACGGCAAGTTTCAAGGATGGAATCTGACATTGAATCAGCAAGATAGCTTCGAGTCCATAAACAAGATGGAAAGGTGTGAAACCAGTAGTTGTTTTCACTAAATTCCTATAGGCCCAAAGAGCATAGAAAAGGATATGGTGCTAGTTATATTTATGGTCTCCAACCATCCGACGAAGCATCATTTTCAAAACTTTGTTAATGGCCTCTACCTGACCATTAGCTTGTGGATAATAGGGCATAGAGTTTTCATGGTGAAAACCTAGCTTCGCACTTAGTTCCTCCATCATTTGATTACGAAAATGTGATCCGTGATCAGTAACTGTGGACTGTGGGACTCTGAATGTAGCTATGACATGATTGAATAGGAAGAGAGCGGCAGTCTTACCATCTTCCGCATATGTAGGCATGGCTTACCATCTTCCGCATATGTAGGCATGGCCTCAGTCCACGTTGTAAAATAGTCAACAGCTACGATGATGTTACCATGCCCCCCAGTTGAGGTAGGCTTACAATGCATATAATCAATCCCCCATTTGGTAAACGGGCCAACGGCAATGACAGGGTGTAGCGGAGCAGGATGAGTGCGCTTTTTTGGATAAAAATGTTGACAAGGTGGGCATTTCTTAACAACCTCGTAAAATAGCTAGCGCGAAGGATTTTCTGCGTTGTAGCCATCCCAGATAAATGACCGCCACATGCTCTAGAGTGGCAATCATTCAACACTTGTTTATCTTCCTCATGAGTGAGGCATCGTCGGAGAACGGAATCAATCCCATGTCTATAAAAGGTGTCATTCAAGATGAGGTAGTATTTTGTGTGATGACGGATACGGCGGCGATCGTCACGGGATAGATTTGGCTGAAATCTCTGTGTTTGGAGATAAATGAGCAAATCTCCATACCATGGGTCAGTAGTGCTTATCAGGAATAGGAATTCATCTGGAAATGAATCACTAGGCTCAAATTTAATCGAAGCACTATGAAGATCACACATGAGCTCGGCAAAGACCAAGGATTTCTTTGATGTGGCTTTAGAAAATTCCATATCAAACTCTTGTAGTATGACTATCCATCAGGAGTACTTGCCCCCGACCACCTGACGAGTCAGGATGTAATACATAGGGTTATGTTCTGCCAATACAGTGGTTGTGCGGAGCAAAATGTAGTGATGAAATTTTTGAACAGCAATGACCGTGGCCAATGCTAATTTCTCCATGCATGAATATCGGGTTTCAGAATCCATAAGATTCTTACTAGCATAATAAATCATGTGATCCTGACCGTCAGGATTTTCTTGCACCAAAACCATAGCGATGGTAGTAGTGGAGGCAGCAATATATAAGAGAAAATTCTTTGAATAATCTAGGGGGTGTATCACGGGTGAATGAGTCAAAGCATGTTTGAGATTATCAAAGGCACGTTGGGCTTGGTCATTCCAATTGACATATCAGCTAATCCCAATTGACATATGTCAATTGGATTTGTCTTGCAACAATATAGGACTTTGAGGTGCGTTGACAATATCAGTGGAAAACAGGGATGCAAAGTCTTGGTCTATTGAATTGGTGTTAGGGAGGAACGAGGATATATGATGGTGATCCTTCCAAATAGACTCATTCGTATTCATGATCTCCATAATGGACTCGTCGAAAGGAAAAGTCTCAGAGAGATAATCCAGAATAGGAAGAGATGGTTCTAACCAGTAGGGAAGGTGGTAAGGGTCCGAAGTCACCAGATGAAGTTCATCAGTGTGATCATCGAAAAGGTTTTGAATGATGTTGTACATTTCTTCATGCAGACTCAACGAGGTGGACTCAACAATTTGTTTTCCCTTGGGCTCATAATCAAATGACACAATCATATTTACTGTCATTGTGTTTGTGTTAGGAGGAGTGGATGAAAAAATCCCCATAAGGGATGAATCCTTCAACATGCCTACCCCAATCGACTGGTAAGGAGGAGGGGACTAGCCTAACATAGGGATGTTGTTAGTTGTAGAGGTAGTAACATCCGGTGTACAAAAATCAAGCTGTTCAATGGTAACAATTTTCCCTAGATGTGGAAATTGGACTCTTCGAAATACTATCGAAGCAACAGCAGTCATGGCATAAAACCAATTTCTTCCTAAAAGGAGGTTGTAATCTAACGGGGCGTCTACTACTTCTACTTGAATAGAAACAGTTTTTCCCACAAGCTCGACTACAAGGACTAATATGAGACCGTGGGGCCAAAAACCTCGTCCATCAAAGGCTTTCATAGTCATAGGTGATGTTACAAGCTCATGAGAGCCGATAGCTTTCCAACAAGATAGGGACAAAACTGAAGTTGAAGCTCCTTCGTCTAAGACAGTCCTAAAGACCTTCTTTTTCACTACTTTCGTGATGATTTGGAAAGCAAGTTTGTGAGGTAGTCTAGACTTATAGTTCTCGACATTGAAATGAATCAAATTAGTATTGTCCAGGTCTAAAGCTCCTAACACAGTTAACAGGTTATTGCGTTGTGTAGGAAAACTTTGGAGCACTTCCAAGGTAGACATTGCACATGGTGCTTGAGTGAGATCTTCAACTACATTATAAAATTGAGTAGCTCAGGCATTAGGGTTGAAAACAGCCTTCCTAAGAGTACTCTTGGGTGGACGCAAAACCATATCGAGAGTAGGATTCTTGATGGTTAGGGGGGACAGTAGACAAGGAGTCGGGAGAACCAGTAGAGGGAGCTTTTCTTGAAGAAGAATTGTCTTCTTTCTTGTCTACGGATTTGTCATAACTCTGACTTTGAGTTTGCAAACTAATGGTGTCTGAGGACATCATGCAAATTTCATCTAATGAACTAGAGTTTCCCTAATTATACATGTGTTCTATCAGTTTTTGTTGAGAGGGAAAAGGATCCATGAGAACTACAAGTGCGGGATTTGTTTTCAAAAATTGGGTGATTTCATCCCAATGGCGACACTCTTTTGTGAAATGGTCACCTCCGCATAGCAGACATGGATATTTTTCTTTTCTTTTCCCTTTATCATTATCATTGGTGGTTGGTTTTGGATTCTCCTGTTGGTTTCCAGGTTTTTTATTTTTACTTTTACCTTTCTTTTTATTATTTCCAGAGGTTTGAATACTCTGAATAGAATTGACCTCGACGGAAACCTTGGGAGTCGAAGGAGTAGGGGTGGCAATCTGGGGTTGCTTGGCAGATTTTGCTACTGATGGGGATTAGATTGAACCAACAATCCCATCAACAGGGACTTCTGCTAGTGGCTTTGCAGGATCGATGCTTGGGCGAGGAGCTTGAGGAATCAAGTCATACAAAGTTATGAACTCGGAATAGACCAAGTCCAGATATTGGGCTCGACTAATGGCTTGCTCTTCAGTAACGACACCGCCCATAGCCACATCTCGGGAAATCGGAGGCAACAAAGATTTAGTAAACCAACCAACTAATAACTAATCCGAAATAGGAGCCTTAAAAAGTCTTCTCCACCTTCTCCACTCATGGATATGATCAGATATGTGGGTGGAGGTGTTCTGTCGCAGAGAAGTTAAGAGATCAGTACCCATTTCATAACAGATAGGAATTTGAAAGTGCGTAAGAAATATAGTTGCCAATGAGCCAAAATCCATAAATGAATGTTGTGAAAGTTCAATGTACCATTTCGCGGTTGTACCAGTCAAAGTTCGCTGAAAGAGTCTTAAATGAACTGAAACATCCATAAGGGAGTTTGAAGAACGCCACAGATGAAATGTCATGACATGGTTTTTCGGATCGTCTCCCTACTTCCCATCAAACTTTGGAATGTCCAATGGTAACTTTACCGGAACAGGAGGCCACGAGGGGTTATGTCAAATGGGGTCATTAATCAACTTGGACAAATCGGGCAAGTCCAAAGTTGTTAGGAAAGGTAACTGATGATTAGGTTTCACATACTAGTAATATTGATATGGCATATAAGTACCAATAGGACCGTAAGTAGACTGATACACAGGTTGTTGTGACAAAGAACTACCAGAAGATCTTCCCGCGGGGGGTTGATTTCCAGGATTAGGACCGTTAAGACCATCAAGGCCTCTAGGAGGAGGACCACCAGGCCCTCTAGGACCACCAGGACCATTGGGACCACTAGGACCACCGGGACCACCAGGAGGTGAACCACCAGACCCTCTGGGACATCTAGGAGGTAAACCTCCAGAGCCTCCGGAACCACTAGGAGGAGGGTGAACGGACCCTCTAGGTCCATTAGGAGGGAAGCCACCAAGCCCCCCAGGACCACCAGGACCATTAGGACCATAAGGAGGAAAGCCACCAGGTCCTCTAGGACCATTAGGCCCTCTAGGGGGAGGACCTCCATAAGGCGGTCCTCCGGCACCTCCCACAGTATGTATAGGTATCCCCCTCATAGCTGGCATGTAGGACCAATTAGGCTTCCCCCATGGCGTGAAAGTATTACTAGGATATGGAATTCCAACATAAGGAATTCATGTAGGGTTGGGTGGATAATTAATGTTTCCTACAGGAACTTGATTTGTTGTATAACCATAACACCAAGAGGTTTGATTGGTTACAGGTTGTTCCCCCAAGGGATGACCTGAACTGGATGGGGGGTTAACCACATTAGTGTGGGTAGGGGGGACATAAACTGTAGATTTCTCTATACCAGAGGTCTATCCTTAACTAGGTACAATTCTGATGCCAGATAACGTAGGTCGTGCCGAGTGTTGCCCCTCGGCACTAGAAGGTAATGACGAAACAGGAATTGAATGTTGAGCCCCAGGTGTGGAAGACCTGGGAAGATTGGAAATAGACATAATATGGAAGGTGGTGGGGTTGGTATTTTGACCTGGGTTATGTGGACTCACTGTGCGATCTAGAATTGGTTCAATGGGTCTCATAGAATCGACAAGTGAATGATATCCCACAGGAATAGCTGCGGAACGTGATGGTGGTGTGCCCAATATGTCATCTATTTTCTTTTGAATCTCCTATGCAAGGAGAATAGCTGCCTGGTATTGTATACGTTCTTCTTCATCTAGTGATACTTCTTCAAAAAAGTTTAAACGGGTGCTAAATGAGGCAATGGATTGTCCTATAGAGGTATCCCAAAATGGAGCATTGGGACCATAATCTGGACGGGTAGTATCATCAACATGACCTTCTGTGGGATAATAGAATGAATTATTACCCTGAGAAGGTTGTTGGACAAAGGGAGGTGAGTGTGAAGGATATGGTCCTCTGCTTTCTGCAATCACATTCTCTCCCACATGGGAGGTGGTAGCAGCTCCTTGGTCGATAGCTTCCATTGGATTTTCTCTAGAAACAAGAATAAAATCAGGTGGCAAGCCCCGTACTCTTCTAGACTATCTTAGCTCAGCCAGTTTGTACATCTCCTATCTAACCTAGGGTCCCAAAAACTAGAAAACACGCCAAAAATTTCCCTACTCAAGTTATAGGCCAAACAAGCAAACTTAAATGACAAGAGGAGTTTAGATAGTTAGGTCTCTCACCAGGATTGTCAAGAAGTTTCCACTCGCAATAGTAATGTTGTCTAATGCATAACCATTCACAAGGGGCCTTCCAATATACAATCGAGTACGTGAAGTACCTTTCTATATACCTCAACGGTACGTGAAAGGCCGTTCAATATATCGACGGTACGTGGAAGAACCGCGTGAGTCCCGGGATGTAATGCAGACAAGTAACGGCAGATCCTACGCTTAACGACACCCGAACACGTCTCTAACCTATCACTCAAATTGCTATGTAAATTTTAACCCATAATTACCATTAATTTTAAAGTGGACGGTTAGGTGAACGCATGGAATTTTGATAGAAAAACTAAAACCATGCAGTATTATGCATATGCAAATATTTCACTTTACCGCTCATGGTATGCCTACCTACGGGAGGGAAAGAGAGTATTTTCTTTTGTTTTAAAACCAAAAATTTCCAAACAACAATCTTGAACAAATTAAAATCAAAGACAAGCAACACTTTCCAAACTCATTTCTCTTTTCTGAAAGCAATCAAAAAGGGCAAGAGTCTCTTTTCCTAAAAGAAAAACAAGAAGCACACTACATGCATATGCACTCTATTTTTTTATTTTTCTTAAAACATAGATAGATCTAACTTAAAACTACAATATTTTTTATTTTGGTGAGATAGTACTAATGCAAAAGAGACAAAAGAACACAGAGAACCTGAAAGCTTCTGAGGCTAATCAGAGATCCAATGTCTTATGCTCAATAATGATAATGACCTAATCTGAGTAAAAAAAAAATCTTTTTAACAAGCAAAAAGAAGCTATGGAAACAAAAAATGAAATCAAGATGCTAATCAAATGTTTTTTCTCTCAATCTTTATAACAGAAATGAAAAGAGATCTCACTAACACCTAAGCTTTCAAAAAAGAAATCCTTTCATAATCACAACCAACAAGCCCAGAAGAAAATGGATAATCAACACGCCTAGTCTAGCTTTTGAATTCTTCAATCAAACCAATCTTTTACCACAGAATTTAAAACCATAAGCATTCAGATTCTAACACACAAGCCTGACAGTGCAGGGCTGAAAGCAAACAAACTCAAATTTTTGCAAAAAAAAATGAGAAAAAACTAGTCTATGAACAAGGCCTACCTGGCACCACACTAGAGGGGTCTTGACAGAGCAGTTCTCGATAAGCACTGCTTCTGGATAATAGGACTTAGGCAGTGGCACCGCATACTGCTTGTTGGGTAAAATTATTGTTATTTAATTTACCTTAATTTAATTGTCAACCAGGATACGTAAACTTTGAGTCACTACACCATATGTGCAGGGCAAAGTGGTTTCAATTCTCATACCTAGGATAAGTTTAATTTTCTTAAAGACAAAGAACAGAATGTAATCTATGGAACTACTACTCTATTGAACAATCCATACCAAGAGTTGTTAGGTATAACCTAAGGAAAGGGAATCAGCTTTCTGAACCCTGTTTTACAATCTATAAAACTGTCAAATTCAATAAAATCTACAGCAACCTCAAATTATGCTACTTGTTGATCTATTCCTTAAAACAAGCAACCAAGCAATAATTTATTAAAAGAAAACCCTAATTTCAAACTTGTCTACACAATGAATACTCTGGATCAATCTTAATGGTTTTATATATTTCTAATATTACATCTAAGACTGCAATCATCACCCATACAAAATCTTATGATGTCTCTTCTGAATCCTAAATTATTCACAAATAATTACCAGAATGAAATTTGTCTTACTGCTAACAACAAATACACTCTACCTGTGTTCTATGCTCGCAAAAATATATTGGAACTATTCAGAAAATACACCCTTCATTCTCATTTGCCTATCCTACGAGACTTGTTTTCAAACCATGGAAACAACGCTGTCAAATACTTAATGAACTGTGATTCTTCTTTTTAGTTTCGTTCAAGATCATGAAATAAACAAAAGCATAACTCCAATCCCTATATAGTCAATTCGAAATGCTAAGTGGAAAACCTTATAAATTCTATAAACTGAAATCTCTAAAACTTCTGTGAATTCAATAAATACTGCAAGTTCTTTCAAATTCTTTAAAAACAATACAATACAACCCTTTAAAATACTCCACAGCCTTGTAAACCCTATAACCTAAAAGGATCCTAGACAAGGATTGTAATCATCCAATAATCGGAATCACTCTAGAAGTAAAAGGAGTCTGAAATCCAAATCCAACTCTCACTACTCTGCTATATTGAACCTACAGGCCAAACTGAATACAATCAAACTCATCACACATATTGTAATGCCATCGAATGGTTTAATGTAAGCATGGATCTCATTCCCAAATTGCAAGTTATTAAAAACCATTAGCATTCATTCATAAAAAACAGTATCAAAATATGCAATGTAACTTCACTTACAGCAATAAAAACAACGCTTATACACAGATGATCAGAGTTGAAGGTGGGCCCTGCCTTCAATGCCTACAAGTCTGAAAATTAAAGCCTTAAGAAGATAAACACTTGATCAATTAATAAAAACAGAGTTTACAGTGTCTCCTCTGTGTGTCATCCTTCTCAGGATTTATTTATACATGGATAGATGGACAAGATCCATCCCAAAATTCAGAGATTCGTGCAACTACCCAGAAAACGATCAACACTAAAATCTGGAAAAACCACGTCTGTTCCGGAAAGGATTTCTCCACATTCATTCAGAAATTATGAAAATTGCCCATGGTTAGGGGTAAATGGGGCCATTTATGAAGTGGGTTTCGAACCGTTTTGAATAATTCCCAACCGATTGCTCAGAAATTGAGCCCGAAATCAGGTTCCTGATTAATGACAAGAATGCCATTGCCAGATTGCTTGAGATTAGGGCCACGACTTCTGGAGGAAACAGAGCATTTGAATGATGACTGATAGCTCAAAATCCATATTGAAATGACCAAGCATAGTTTTGGACAAATGAATCCCCCAAATATCTGAACCAATCAATACATGCTCAGTGAGTGCCGGAACGGGTGTGGGATTGAGCCACCAAACCTTTGGAAAATAATCAAAGTTTTAATCATAAGTTGAAATCCATCAAAATAATGAATAAAATAACTAAAAAAAATAAGAATTTTACCTTACTTAAAGTTTTGATGTATCCCCTTCAAAATATATAGTTGAGCACAATATATACAACAAAATGAGATCAAAATCACTGGTTCCTTTACAAATTTGAACTAGAAATTGGATGGTAGATGGACAAAATGGGAGGCCATCATCTCCCCCAGACCAAAGACCTTGCATGTCCCAATGCAAGAGAACTTTAAACCTGATAGGTAAAACTGATAGGCAAAATTGATAATTAAAATTGAGTCGGACTCCATAAACTGAAGCTGAAGTGTTAAATATCACTTGTACTTGAGGAGGGGATGGAATTGGTCTCTCTGCTGAGCTTTGATCAACTCCTTCTTTATCAATTATTTCTTAAGGTTGCGATTGGATCTAGTCATGTCATCTACCAAGGTTTGCAGAAATGCAACCTTAGTTTTCAGCACTGCATTTTAATGTTTAATATATCGACCCAATATGTTCTTGCAATTGTTCAGTTAAATCAGCATTCCATTGTTTGAAGTATTCAATGCCTAGATTTGAAGAGGTAACTGATGTTTGACAGACCTGAGATCATATTTTGGTATTGGGTATGATGAGGAATGGAATGACAATGAAGAATCCTCCATATGATTCGACATTGAAGGACTAAAGTGAGAACTAACATGATAATAACCACATGCTTTCAGAAATAAGGTAGACCAACTTATGGAAAGATTATATGATAAAAAATGAGTTCAAATGTTATATTTGGATGGAGCATGCAATTTGATCTTAGGAAAGATTAAAATTTCGAAGAGGTAAGATCAAGGGAATTGGCAAAAATGTTTTTCACCTATTAAAATGATAATGTCATCTATAAACAATCAATGTGGTAAACTAATTCAGGACACAAATTATTGTATAAAATGTGTCATTAACCAAAAGATGAAGTTTACCATTATAAATTCTCTTTTTAATGTATGACATCAAACAGATTATAATATATAGGTGACTTTGATTATAAAATAAAAAGATCTATCTATATGAGACTGAGGAACCAATCATTAAGCCAATCAAAACAAATCAGCTCTAAAATTAATGGCTTTATGAAGTATAAATATTCAAGGGAAATCTCATATTATCTAGCTATTTTCAAATTAAAAATATACTTGGATTTCAGCAGTCAAACCTTAAGTAATGTTCTGAAACTTACCTCGGCAATTTAGTTCACACAGTTTACATATTTTTTAGTACCTTACCCAGCACTTGTTCCAGCATTCTCATGGTTTAAATGCAGAAATATGCTCAGGTTTGCAAAGGTGGAAGGTTGCTACCATCAGAATTGGAGATGTTGTAGCTAAAAATGCTCCATGGAAAACATGAATAGCCTTCTTTTAAATTTCAGACTTCTGTAAGCTGAAGAAGAAACTGGGGTTGACTAAAAAATTATCTTCTATCCAGCAGGTTCTTTGCACAATTTCCAGTAATTATTGCTCATCCATTGAATTCAAAATGTGCAAGCAATCAAAAGTGACAGGATTTGAAAGTAGATAATCGACCCTCACAAGTAATAAGCCTGGTGATGATTACTAAGGGACTGATAAATTCTTCTATGATCCATAGCTTTGAAAATCCTTCTTCACCCTTCATAGCCAAGAATTTAGGCTTAAAAACTTAATCATAGTCTTTGCGTGACAGCTTGAAGTTTTTTACACCAGCGATCCCTTGTTTTAAAAATATAATGGCAAAGAAAAATAAAAATAAAAATATGATGGTAATGCCAGAGGTGCTAAGGAAATTATAGCAGACCAAGGCACATACTGCCCACACTGCCTTGCCTTATAATGATATCGACACGTCCCATAAAATCTCATAGCCTTAAGACATATCAAATTCAATTTTAACCATGGAGTCAGGCCTTGGATTTTAGTAAATTAATGACATAAAAATTAAAAATGGCAAACTATAAAATAATCAATAACATAAAATAAATGTTTGCCAAGGTGTATATGTCATTAAATTACTTACAAAGGAATGGTGGCTTATCAACTCTATGGAATATAATGTGTTAAGGTAAATCCTCATAATTTCACCAGTTTTTAAATTAGAAAGATGCCTGGATTTTAACAGTAAAAATAACTCCAGCGTTCTGAACATTACTTTTAAAATTCAATTTACCAGTTTTGCAGAACTCATTCCATTACATGATCCAGTCTCAGTCTAGTATTTTCAGGTCCAGACACATAAGTATTTTCAATCTTGCAAGGGTGGAAATGATTGCCAGCAAGGTGATGATGTTATTAGCAAGGGAAAATAACTGTCTTTCTTCAAAATGTCCAACTTTTGTGAGTTGAAAAGACAATTAAAACTGCCTGAAAATTTTGTTTTATCCAGCAGGCTCATGGCACAATTACCTTATTCCATGGTTGCTCCTTCATCTGTCCACACAAAAATAGAGCTAAGTCATAAAACCACTCTTTTTGAGCAATACAAAAACAGAATTAAAAATAATACATAGGCTATCAGCATCTACTATTGAAAATATTCAAAACTTCAACCCATAAGCAAAGACTTCTTTCTCTTTATTCATACAGAACTTTTTCCACCAGAACATGTGCCTTAAAAAAAACACAAGACAAGAGGAGTACTAAATGAAGCCAATGGTGTACTGGCCAACTTGACTCAGCTTCACACAAGACAGCTTGAGCGGTGAAAAGAAAAACAAATAATGAGGTTCACAGCTATGTCCATTGAATCAGTAAACGCCAGTACACTTTAGAGGTATAAACCTTTTCTTCTAGCAAGGATCAGGTAACAAAAACTTAGAGCATCTGAAGATGATTATCAACTGGCTCTTACAAACAATTTCTTTAAATTTTATTTAACCCACACATGACCTCTTCTTTAACATTTACATAAGTACATTGTTCACACAGACAAGTATAGATGAGGCTTTTAAAAGAGATATCAGAGTCAGAACCCACTGCCAGCGAGCCCGTTTAGTACTCCGGTGGGGTAACTGTGATATCTAAGAAGCTTCTTCCCAGGCAGATGTCCCATTGCCAACAGGCCTGTTCAATACCCTGATGGGTTTGCCTGTTTATACCACAGGTTGGTACCCGCTGTCGGCGGACCTGTTCAGTATCCCAGCGGGTTAACCTCTTACACCCTTTTTCTATCAGAGGCCCTTGTCCCAAATTCATCTTAAAGATAAATTTTATGATTTGCTTATGCATAGATGAGTGGGGGAGTAGCTCTGAAAACCCTCTAGGAGTGGGATGATATTAAAATTGGAAGAGTGTTCTTGAAACATGCCTGTAAATATTTTTCCAAATGAACAACTAACCCCTATAACTGTATAAAGTGAAAGACATGAAGTGGCTGGACAAAAAAAAAATGTATATATGTATGTATTTAATATGATGGAAGCCAATAGATAATAATCAACAGACTACTCAGTCCTGGAGACCATTTCCTATAATGGTGCCTGTCTGGATAATAACTCAATGTCCATAGCTGTTACTACTTTGAAAAAAATAAATAAATAATATCCTCATTCAATCCAGTGAGAAACCAAGTCAAATGGCACTAGTATCCCATGAGTTCATGAGTAAAAAAACCTTTTTGAAGCTTAAATCATTGATGGAGGCAGTGCTAGGTGGATAGGTACTTGTATGAATAAAGAGGACAAGTCTAAAAAACCTAGCAGCACACATTTATTTACTTGACACAGGCATTCCAGTTACTCAGTGAAACTCAGAAATTTAATTCAAATTAACACAGTCCTTGAAAATTCTTTGTAAAAGGAATCAATGGGCTGAAGTAAGAACAGTAACAGAAAGACTTCCCTTTTTGTTTTTCCTGAACCTACCCAAAGAGAGTACCTGCATCATTCAAAATAACTTATTAAAAAAAAAACTCCTGTACATATATACAAAGAAACAATTTCATTGGATGTCACTGCGAGAAAGTAGGGGATGAAGAAGTCATTTCTTCACCTACCAGCTCTAGTTCAGATTGCTGACTCATGTTATGAATGAATTCTTGCTTAGAAAGAGGTTTATGATATACCTTTAACCGGTGTCCATTACCACAAATGCAACCTGTTCATCACCAATTGGTCTTATGTTTACAGAACCATTATTAAAAACAGTCACAATTTCATATTACCCTCTGGCATTTTTCCTTTTTACAGGCTATGAGTTGCTGTTATAATAAATTTTCTGAAAGTATGGATTGGATAGAAGGTATAAATTCTAATTAAAGATCTTATCATTTATTGAAAAAAAGAAAAACAACGAAGCTGCATTAATTTCTAAACTAAACATGCAACTTTTTTATTTATATACATATTTTCCTATTCTACCTAAGAAGAAAGAAAACATTTCTATTCAAGTATATGAATTCTTCCAATGTAACCAAGTGCGAAGTAAGATTAAAAATATACCTTTATCCACATATGAAAAAGTTGTTGCAATGATTACCTGGATATGGAGAACCAACCGACTTACTTGCTTCTGCAACAAAAGATGTTGAAGGAGGAAATGGTGTTGTAGTCTGGTTACCTCTTGGAACCAACTTTCAAAGTAGTCCTGGTACTCACCTTCCTTCATCATATCATGTAGATCCCCTTCTTCTGATTGATTGATTTCGGAAGTACATAGAGGATCTGCTAATACCTCCTCAATTTTAGGCTGCTTTCCATCGGATGCAATCCCCAAGTTATCAATTTCCTCTACAATTTGGCAAGGAAAAAAAATTTGTGGCTCTTGGGACTTTGGTTCATTTGTTATGTCAGGAGAGGTAGATAAACTCTTAACTGCTATCAGGATGTGTTCTACTTGATATGAAGAATTCCCAACTGCAGCTAGGATTTGAGAAAGTTTTCCCAAATTGATGGTTACTTCTGAATCCATTTTTGTCGATTGTTTTGTTCATGTCTCGCATAAGGATTAGTGTCTGGGGCTCTTACAGCACCCCATTTTTTATTTTTATTTGGTTTATATGTGTTTTAAATGATTCTGATCAAGACTATCTACCACTAAAAACATATTTACGCCAATCAAACACACACCGCTCTTGCATAAAATAAAACACTCTTGAAATTAAATTGCGGAAAGTAAACACACCCAAACTTCCAAAAAGAAAAAAACACACTTGCATGAAATTAAATTGCAAGAAAGTAAACACGCCTTACAGGAAAGGTAAACACACTTTTGCAGCAAAATAAATCAAACATGTGAAAAAGCAAACACACTTACGAGAAGGAAACAACAAGGATTTGGGGCAACCCACTAAAGTGGATGCGTCAGGATGTTACACCATGGGAATCCCATAGTGAATTCGTCTTTGCGTCTTATCGTTTCCCCTCCACCTTATTGTGTAATGTAAAGGAAATATATCTACTCCTATCTACCTGAACTTCACATCCAACAAATTCGTAGCAAATGAGCAAAAAACCAGCTTACCTTGGAGCAACTCCCCGGCAACGGCACCAAACTGTTGGGTAAAATTATTGTTATTTAATTTACCTTAATTTAATTGTCAACCAAGATACGTAAACTTTGAGTCACTACACCATATGTGCAGGGCAAAGTGGTTTCAATTCTCATACCTAGGATAAGTTTAATTTGCTTAAAGACAAAGAACAGAATGTAATATATGGAACTACTACTCTATTGAACAATCCATACCAAGAGTTGTTAGGTCTAACCTAAGGAAAGGGAATCAGCTTGCTGAACCCTGTTTTACAATCTATAAAACTGTCAAATTCAATAAAATCTACAGCAACCTCAAATTATGCTATTTGTTGATCTATTCCTTAAAACATGCAACCAAGCAATAATTTATTAAAAGAAAACCCTAATTTCAAACTTCTCTACAAAATGAATACTCTGGATCAATCTTAATGGTTTTATATATTTCTAATATTACATCTAAGACTGCAATCATCACCCATACAGAATCTTATGATGTCTCTTTTGAATCCTAAATTATTCACAAATAATTACCAGAATGAAATCTATCTTGCTGCTAACAACAAATACACTCTACCTGTGTTCTATACTCGCAAAAATATATTGGAACTATTCAGAAAATACACCCTTCATTCTCATTTGCCTATCCTACGAGACTTGTTTTCAAACCATGGAAACAACGCTGTCAAATACTTAATGAACTGTGATTCTTCTTTTTAGTTTCGTTCAAGATCATGAAATAAACAAAAGCATAACTCCAATCCCTATATAGTCAATTCAAAATGCTAAGTGGAAAACCTTATAAATTCTATAAACTGAAATCTCTAAAACTTCTGTGAATTCAATAAATACTACAAGTTCTTTCAAATTCTTTAAAAACAATACAATACAACCCTTTAAAATACTCCACAGCCTTGTAAACCCTATAACCTAAAAGGATCCTAGACAAGGATTGTAATCATCCAATAATCGGTATCACTCTGGAAGTAAAAGGAGTCTGAAATCCAAATCCAACTCTCACTACTCTGCTGGATTGAACCTACAGGCCAAACTGAATACAATCAAACTCATCACACATTTTGTAATGCCATCGAATGGTTTAATGTAAGCATGGATCTTATTCCCAAATTGCAAGTTATTAAAAACCATTAGAATTCATTCATAAAAAACAATATCAAAATATGCAATGTAACTTCACTTACAGCAATAAAAACAACGCTTATACACAGATGATCAGAGTTGAAGGTGGGCCCTGCCTTCAACGCCTACAAGTCTAAAAATTAAAGCCTTAAGAAGATAATCGCTTGATCAATTAATAAAAACAGAGTTTACAGTATCTTCTCTGTGTGTCATCCTTCTCAGGATTTATTTATACATGGATAGATGGGCAAGATCCATCCCAAAATTCAGAGATTCATGCAACTACCCAGAAAACGATCAACACTAAAATATGGAAAAACCACATCTGTTCCGGAAAGGATTTCTCCACATTCGTTCATAAATTATGAAAATTGCTCGCAATAAGGGGTAAATGGGGCCATTTATGAAGTGGGTTTCGAACCGTTTTGAATAATTCCCAACCGATTGCTCAGAAATTGAGCCCGAAATCAGGTTCTTAATTAATGACAGGAATGCCATTGCCAGATTGCTTGAGATTAGGGCCACGACTTCTGGAGGAAACAGAGCATTTGAATGATGATTGATAGCTAAAAATCCATATTGAAACGACCAAGCATAGTTTTGGACAAATGAATCCCCCAAATATCTGAACCAATCAATACATGCTCAGTGAGTGCCGGAACGGGTGTGGGATCGAGCCACCAATCCTTTGGAAAATAATCAGAGTTTTAATCATAAGTTGAAATCCATCAAAATAATGAATAAAATAACTAAAAAAAATAAGAATTTTACCTTGCTTAAAGTTTTGATGCATCCCCTTCAAAATATATAGTTGAGCACAATATATACAACAAAATGAGATCAAAATCAGTGGTTCCTTTACAAATTTGAACTAGAAATTGGATGGTAGATGGACAAAATGGGAGGCCATCACTGCTAACGGAGTTCAAGCAGTGGCACCGCTTGTTGCCAACAGCGCATGAGCGGTTCCCTGAATAGATCCAAAACACAAAGGAGAACAAAACATCAAGTTATAAATTGATCATATCAAGGCAAAAATTGATGGATTGACAATAAAAAATAGCATAAAAAGTTGAAATAATTCAGATCTGAAAGTTTCAAAACAAAATTCACTGAGTCAGATGGCAGATCTGACTGAAGAGAGTTGGAGATAGAGCCTGGATTCGGACAAGAGTTCAATAACTGAGGAATATCAGATCAACTAAGATATGCACTGCTCCCTAGCAGAGTCGTCGGATTTGTAATCAAGAATATTGCACCTTCTGTGGACAGAAGTTGTTCCTCTGGTCTGAATGGTTCAGATCTAGAACAAATGAGTGAACGACAAAGGATGAAGACCTTCCCTGAATGTCGTAGATACCTAGAATTTCGCTTCGATAGTGAACTTGTGTACTTGCAAACAGATCAAACATGCAAACACATCAAAGCTACCAGAAAATCATCTACTTATCCATGTTAGTGACTAAGGAATCTAACAACATGTACATGTGAAATCAAAAAAACAGTAATGTGGGACAAAAATCAGCTTTGCATTAAAGATGTATGGAGAAGCTTACAACCGTTTCCTTAGTGTCGACAAGCATCTCCACAAGACAAACACTTCATCCCCATAAGCTCCAACGTTGCTCTCTATGCTCTCCAATGACTTGGGCTAAGTGGCCAATCCAACAGCATAACAATACCTCTATAGTTCTCCCCCTCAACTATGGACATGAGCGGGTGAGGTGGCTCTAAGATCCTACAATGGGGGATCTCGAGCTCAACTGACCCATAATGATAGGGATAAGGGAGGACACGAGGCTCATGATCTAGAAGCCTCGAGAAACTTCTCTTTTTCCCATTTTACCCAGGGTACTGCTTTTCTTCTCTTATGAAAGAGCGGTTTAGATGAGAAACGCTTTTGGACAAAAGACCATAGGTGGTGGCACTACTTCTTGAAAACAGGATACAGGCGGTGTTGAGCAAGGTACCGCTCATGGGCCACAGGGAAAGCGTGGTGCTGAGTTTTTTCGAGTAGAATTGACAAATAGAGTAAGTTTCCACTCTAAGTGCTAGGATTAAGGGCAAACATGTAAGTTAAGGGTCTTATCACATGGTGGTGACAGGATTTAGGCATAACAGTAACCCACATACCTAAATATGAGATCTTATATGGTGTTGGATTGTTATGCATTATAATATCAATCTCGCACTCATCGGGTCTAGTAGAATGGACATGCATATGTTGTTGTAGACCATTAGCCTCCCTACTGTGAAATGTTTGTCTTTCAAGTACTACAAATCAAGGACCACTAGTTATTCCCCATTGTTGAGACAAGTATGTGATAGTGAGGTCAAGGCAATGTAATAATTGGTAGTGTCTAATATAGAGCGTCGACCAATCCTTTCTTATGGACATATTCCCACAATTTTTTTCTTCTCAAAACCCCAATGGAAATAGAATCAATGGAAAACATGTTCCTAACATGCCAAGCACCAATCAACTAAAAGATCATACAAATAAAATATATCAAATTATACAATTGCTTTTAATAGTTTCAATAGAATGATGCTAGATGTTTGTTTAAAAGTGTATTATTCAAGATGTGACTATTATTCCATTGTTGTTTCCTCTATTCTCAATGCCCAACCCCAAGTATGTAAATATTTGTTCACAGATCATAAGATTATCTAAACAAATTTCCCAAAAATTCAAACTCAACTTCATTGCAAAAGATACCATCCTCAAAAAGACACACATTGTGGCCCACATACCTAACTTCCCTCAAACTTTTATGAACTTCTATTAAAAGAAATCAAGAAACATTTTAAGTGGACAATCATTCATTTATGAGCACACGATAAGGATTTTCCCTTCCACGTACATCAATAGTGTCATGATTTAAGAAACATTTTAAGTGGGCAATCATTCATTTATGAGCACACAAGAAGGATTTTTCCTTCCATATACATCAAAAGTGTCATGATTTAAGGTGATTATTCTATATTCTTGTTACCTTTAATTCTTTTAGGATCAAAGTTATTACTTATTTATTTATTTTGTTTATATTTTCTACACTAAAAAATTACACAAATTACAATTGGTATTTTTCTCTACACTCAAAAGGTCTCATTTCTATTGTATGCCCAAATAAGATTCCTATAAGTCGAAGTCTTTAAGCCTTGTGCCTTAAAGACTTATGAAATATATTACAATTGCGAGTAACTAATATGTTGATGTTTTGGATGTAGTATACCATCTTTTGATTGTCTTTCATCTTTTCAAATTTTTTTGGATGTTGTATGTATTGTTGTGTGGCCTTTTATGTAGTGTATTTTTAGCTTTATGCCAAATATTTGTTCTTTTCTCATTGCGTTATAAGTTACTATCATTTTGTTTATCTTGCATAAAACCCTACAATAATTGTTTATTAATGGTGTAAATCGTTTATTATGTCATCATGATTACATGTTTCTAATACACTAAAAATAAAGTACAACCAATTGCATTCAACCATGTATCATTATTGCAATATTCCTTGACACCATGAAGAGAAAATGTTATTTGTGATTGTAGGGTAACATAAAACATTGAAGAATATGATAAACATTGGCGAAATGAAAATAAGAAGGAAGACTGTGTTGGATGTAATTTATCTCGGCATTTCGAGCCACAAAGTCAGGCTCATCATCAAGAGAGAGTGTCTCAAGGTTAATTTAAGTACGGAAAATAGCATATAAATAGGTGTAAGGTCAAATTATTAAAAAAAAATCATTTAAAATCATTTTGTATATGGCCAACTAGTAATTTTTTTAAATTATTACATCTCAGTATATTTAAGTTGATAAAAAAAATTGTTTTATGAAAATAATTTTAGTTAAAAAATTAATTTTAATTTATTTCTTAAAAGTTAATCCAGTTAATAACTATTTTTTATTAAATTCTTAATAATTTATAATTATTAATTATTAAAATTAATAATCATTATTACTTTTTAAGTTTCAAGCTAACAAAAATTTATAGTATTAAAGTAAATTAATGATTAATTTATATTGTTTTTTACTTTTTAATAAATAAAATTAATTATTTTAATTAATTTTCTAAAAGTTTTTAATTTTTTTTTTAATTTTTAATGTTTTAACCATTATTGTTTTAGTATTAAAGTAAATTAATGATTAATTTTTATTTTTTAAGATTTTTAATAAAAAATTTAATAAAATCTTATATAAAAAAATTTAAAAATAAATAAATTTTTTAAAAAATTTAAAGTTTTTTTAACAATTTTAAAGTTTTTTAACAATTAAGTTAATAATTAGGGTTTTTGCTTTTAAGATGGCGGATGCGCCAACATTCATTGAGTTTAAGGCCATCATCCCTATTTAGGTTTAAAGGAAAATTTCTATCTCTATGGCCTCCCTGATTTTCCTTCTCTTGTAATGTTCCTCTCTAGTGATAAGTTTTGTTTCTTCAATGTGTATGTGGTGGCATGAGTGGTGGGCATGTTCAGTTAAAGCTGATTTTTTATGACGATCGTGCTTGATGTCCGCACAATGCTCTTTGAGCCTCACTTGGACAAAGCGTCCAGTTTCCCCAATATAGGGAATCTCACATGAGGAGGGAACACTATAGACACTTTTCTGCTTTAGTGGTTCTACTGAGTCTTTGAGGAATCTAGCATTCTTCCTACCGAGTTCGGAGCAGCAAAGGTGACTCCAATGTTCATTTTCCGAAAAATCCTCACTATAACATCTATTGTTCCTTTTATATAGGGAAGAGTAATCTTGGTTTCTTCAATGTTCTTATTTTGTTTTTGAGACTTGTTACGAGCTTTCTGGATAATCTTCGTAATTTTATTTTTGTTGTAACCATTCACTTGGAAGACTTTGGACAAATGGTCTAATTCATAATCTAGGTGGTATTCATCCAATATTCTGATGGCCCCATCCGATATTCTGATGGCCCTAGTTACCAGGGTGTTTAATACCCCTATCTTTTGTGTAGGCAGATGGTGTGAGTCCGCTTAGTATGGGTTTTTTCCTATAGACCTGATGACCTAGGGTTTCACCATTCCTTTTTGTGATGAGAAGATCCAAGAATGGGATTTGGTTATCCTCTTCTACCTCCATAGTGAATTTAATATGATCTGATCTGTTGTTCAGATGTCCTAGAAACTCCTTCAAGATTTCTTTCCCATGTGGCCATTTTATATTAGTATCGTCCACAAACCTCTTCCACCATTTTGGTTTTAAAGAGAAAGACTCAATAGTAGCTTTTTCAAATAGCCACTTTTCTAGGACATCTGAACAGTAGCAGAGCAGATTAATTACCATCTTCTAGATTTTAATGTTTTAGTTACCATCTTACAAGTCACTAACAGCAACAGGGGTTGTAACCATTGGTATATATAAAGACGGTACTCATTGAATAGTGATTAATGGTAAAGTCACTAACAGGAGTAGGCATTGTAACCATTGGTATATATAGAAACTATACTCATTGAGCAGTGATTGATGATAAAGTCACTAACAGCAGCAGCAGGCATTGTAACCTTTGGTATATATAGAGGCTGTACTCATTGTATAGTGATTGATGGTAATAATTAATATATATTTATTCATTGTAACTTTAATTGTTAACTTAAAATCAATTTTGAAGAATCTCAAATCTCAAAATTGATGTTTTAGTTACCATCTTCCAGATTTTAATGCTTTAGTTACCATCTTACAAGTCACTAACAGCAGCAGGCATTGTAACCATTGGTATGCAGAGACTGTGAGAATGTCCTCATAATATTGAGCAGTGATTGATGGTGAGAATGAATATATCTTTATTCAATGTATTGAAGATGAGGGGAGATTATCCAAGTCGTCTTGTCTGAAGAATAACAGTCCCCACATGACAGATCTTCACCTTAATCTTACCATCGTGAGAGAGAGTAATAACCCAATAAACTTATCCTAACTTCAAATCTTCATTTTAAATCTTCTTGAATCAAGATTCAATACGACTCACTCGGCATTTCTGGAGAGAAATCCCTCGAGTAGAACAGAAATACATCTACAAATAATGGTGCTGCTCTACTTCCCCAATCTCTAACCAGACTTTGTATTGTCTATGTGAAGCTCTTTCTCAGTACTGATCTTTCATATCTTTGGCAGCTTCTCTTACTCGAAACGACGCCCTCGCTTGAGAGATTTTCAACTTTCCTCTTTTTACTGTATGTGTGTATCCCCAATTCTAAACGCGGCCTCGTTTCTGCAGCAGAGAGCGATGGCCTTCCCTAAAATACAGAAGAGCCATAAATCAATTAGTCGAATAGTCAAATTATAATGTCAGGAGAATGCAAAATCAAAGCAGAGAGGGGTGTGAATACTTACAATTCTAAACGCGGCCTCGTTTCTGCAGCAGAGAGCGATGGCCTTCCCTAAAATACAGAAGAGCCATAAATCAATTAGTCGAATAGTCAAATTATAATGTCAGGAGAATGCAAAATCAAAGCAGAGAGGGGTGTGAATACTTACAATTCTAAACGCGGCCTCGTTTCTGCAGCAGAGAGCGATGGCCTTCCCTAAAATACAGAAGAGCCATAAATCAATTAGTCGAATAGTCAAATTATAATGTCAGGAGAATGCAAAATCAAAGCAGAGAGGGGTGTGAATACTTACAATTCTAAACGCGGCCTCGTTTCTGCAGCAGAGAGCGATGGCCTTCCCTAAAATACAGAAGAGCCATAAATCAATTAGTCGAATAGTCAAATTATAATGTCAGGAGAATGCAAAATCAAAGCGGAGAGGGGTGTGAATACTTACATTAGGAATAGCGAAGGATGTGATATCTTGTAGAGCTTTCCTCTCACGAGGGAACTGCAATGCAAATTCCGTGGAGGAGGAGGATGATGGAGAAATGTTCTCCTTATTGTTGTTATATTCTCCTTCAGCGAAAGAAAAAAAGCCACCTGCAAACTGCAAATACGCCTCCATTTTAGATCTCACCTGACAAAATAGAAAGGGTATATGCAGAGGCAGCGATCGAAAGGCAGATAAGTTTAACCTGTATTTGTAAGATTGGATTCTTCATGGCAGGTGAGCAGATTTTTAAAATTTGAGATATGGTAAACCTGGAGGGAGATAGTTGTTCGCTAGAAAATTTTTTAAAGAACGAGGGAAAATGTAAATCTTCAAGTTCAAATGAGAGGGAAATCTCTATCATTTTAGTGAAGGAGGTAAGTTTAAAGACACTTTCTCTGCGACCCTGCTGAAGTGTTTGTTTCCCTCCACCTGTTATAATGCCAGAGCGCATGAATCTGATTATTATTTTGGATTCCACGCCCCCTACTTAATCAGAAAATAAAAGTAATTACAGACTGCCATGTTGAGAATCCCACTGAACTTTTTTGTCCGTGATTTAAGTTAGGGTGGGGCCTACATTTAATTCAAGGATTCGCTGCCCTAATTTCCTATGGCCCTGCCCTTCCATCTTGGTTGTCGGGGATTCAATTATTCACTTCGAGTTTAAAACAATTGCAAATACCTTGTCAATTTGACTGGGAAAAAAATGCAAACCCTTAAATTTGAGGGGTAATTCTGATCAGTTTTTTAAGAAGAAAAATATCACTTCTTTGATATAATCCAAAGAATCAAGGTAACATTTAAAAATTCATGATAATGTGTATTATATTGTGTCAATAATAAAATAGAAGGAGACATCTTTCTAGTCACAAAAAAATAGATCATGTCAATAGGACCTTGTAGCCAATACACATAAGGGTGCAATAGAAACCTCAAACCAGCACAAATACCAGAAATCTCTCATTAAACCGTTTCACACAGTCCATAGGAAGCACAGAAGGAGCCCTAATGGCATATCCAAAGGAAGCACTGAGGGGTAAAGAGAATTCTCCCCATACTAAGGCACACTAAATGCCAAGAAAGTATCTCAGCAAAAGGAGCTATGAGAGTTAAAAAGAAAGGCTTTAAAATCAAAACTCAAATATTTCCTTAAAAAAGATGAGTAAGCCATTGTCATACTGCATGTATGCTATAAGCATGCCTTAAAAGAGCAGTAAGGTTCCACTTCCAATTGTCTCTCCTTCCAAGATCTCAATGAAGGAGAGTTTTCCCATCTCAAGAGATAGTGCTTCCTTTGCTAAACCATCAGCACTCGTATTGTGCTCCCTATAAATGTGCTAAAAGTTTATAGAGAGAAAGGAGGCCTTGACCTCAGAAATGCGATCACACCAGTGTTCTAGGTCCACAACAGCTAGGCATGCCACATTGTTTTCCCAATTTATGATGACCTAGGAGTCCCTACAAACAAAGAGAGTGGGAAGGCCAATAGAAATCACAAAAACCAATAGGGACCAAAGTGCCGTCAATTGTGCCCTTGTGTTGGTGCTGACACCGCGGCCTAACTTGACATGAAAGTAATGTGAGGAACTGATAAGAAGAGTAAAATCCGCACCCCCAATGTTAGATGTTGCAGCACCTTCAAAGAACCCAGAAGGATAAGTGACTGAAAGACCTGATCCAATATCACGATGAGCAATTTTTTCGTCTAGTATAGGAAAAGCATTAACGAGATTCAGGATCCTGTGACAAACAAATCCAACCATCGGTTCTTGATCTTCAAAAATGCAAAGATTGCGAGTTTTCCAAATGCTCCATATAGGAAATTCTCATCATTTCCTACAAAAGCACAGGTATAGAAGGGCATGATCCTTGGAATGATAAAATTTTATGTTAGCCTTCATGATTGAACATCATTTCCTAATCCCATCGGGTAGTTTTTAGACAAAAACAAAATATGACAACACGTGGAAAGTCCCAATGAGAGGATCAGATCAATGACAGTTGTCCATCTTTCACTGAAAGGATCACCACCTCACTATATTAATCAATTTATAAACCATCATGGACACTCTGAAGAAAGAAATGGTTTAATCCTCATGATGGAATAATTTATAGATTAGAATAGCAAGTTGCAAGCTTAGAACAAGAACAAAAGTTTGGACATAAAGTTAAATTGTCTCTACAAAGCTACTACAATAATGGACTTTCCTTCTAAAGACCACCTAAACACTCACTTGATATTTGATATTTGTAAAGTTTCATTAACTTCTTTGAGCAATGGTTACAAATACTTAGCTGATAGATCAAATTTAAAAAAAATCCCAAGTAACTCTTACATATTTAATACCTTCAATATCAAGTGCCTAATACACATTGGATGTTCCAAATGACATTGTTGTTTTCCTACCCACTTGTTATTTACTATCAAACTTTGGTATTACATTTTAGATCTCTAAGTTTGATCATTAACTTCTAACTTTTAGAGTGTGCACAACTAATTTATTAAAATTAAAAATTAAAAACAAATGACTTAGTTCCTAACTTGTTATGATTTCCTTGTACCTGAGCCCAATGCTTTTGTGATACTTGACAACTTATGTCAAATCGTCACATTCATGACTTCGAAGTTGAGGCCAACTAGGAAGGATGTATGGAAGATGTTGTAATTTAGCTCCAATACTTCTTAAAACTCGATTTTGCCCATCACAATATCAATTCTTTGAGCAAAAGGAATCAATTTGGATATATCAACTATTTTTGTATTAAAGACTTGAAAATAAGCTACCAGTCTAGCATGAATTTAAAATGGGCTATTACAATGCAAATAGTTTGATGTATTATGATAAAATTATGAATGGTTAATTAAATGATATTAGATAGTTTTGATAGTTTCTTACTTAAAGGATAAAAAAATACCTTTGTTTTTGTTTGGCCATATTTAGAAGTGTCCTGGATAGAGTTAATATGTTAGAGATTTTCTATATATCAATTTATTTTAATAAAAGATCAATTTACATTTGTAACATTGTCAAAGGTTCATTAATATTTGCTAACATCTAAATGTTTCTATCTAAAGGTATGGAATAGCATATGCACTTTTCTCTTGTTTCTAGGTTATCCATAAATAATGCATTATTACAGGTTTCAAATGTTTCATAATATTTTAACTTTTGTTTTAGGCTATGCAAAAAATAATACATTATTACAAGTTCAAATGTTTCATAATATTTTAACTTTTGTTGTAGGCTATGCAAAAAATAATACATCATTACAAGTTTCAAATGTTTCATATCTATTTTAGCTTTTAAGTTTAGACTATGTACAACTATTACATTTAAACATTTCTAAAAAGTGACAGCTTTGCTGCTAATTTCATTTGTCGACATTATGCAAAACATGTATAATGTTATTAGTCTTTGTTTAAATCCTTCAGTAATATTAGTATGATAGATAAAGCAACAACAATTAAACTCATGTTTAATATATGAGTCGGGTTTCCCTCAAGTCGGCCAAAAACTCTAAATTTTAATTGTATGTACATCTTTTATATAAATCAATAGAAACTCTACTAACTTACCAAAAAAACATTGTTTCCTACTAATATCCAACAAAAGTACAAGTATAAAAGGGCATGATCCTTGGTTAACTACTTTTAATGTAAACTTTCATGATTCCACTTTTCACTTCAACATTTTGTGTCCACATTGTAGACCAGTAAACACTCAAAAATTTATACGTTGGTTGGCATCTCTCAATAAATATCAAATATACTAACAATAAATTAGTGTAATGTGGAGTTAAGTTTAATTATGATGATATGAATTCCAATTTTCATTTTTAATATGAAATTATAAATAATGTATTTTATTTTATTTTTAATCACATTTTTCATATACATAATATCCTATAAAAATATCATAATATACTCAAACAAATGACATCGCTTCATCATAATATACTCAAATAAGTGTTATAGCTTTGTGTGTTATTGCACATCTTCAGCTGGTAGATAGTGATCTCATGACATTTCCAACTCGTTCATTTTCAAGGGATAAGTATGTACTCACCTTCATTCATGACTTCTCATGTCGCTCTTGGGTGTTATTTCTTAAGTACAAGAGTGAGGACTTTACTACTTTTAAGACTTAAAGGTTTTTGTTGAGAAGTAGTCCTATCATTTTATCAAGAATCTACACAGATAATGGGGGGGAGTCAAGAATTCAAGGATTTTTGTAGAGAACATGGCATTCAACACCAACATTGTATTCCCTACAACTCTCAACAAAATTGCATTGTTGAAATAAAGAACTAGACACTGAAAGAAATAGAAAATTGCATGGTTCAGCCTAAGAATATGGCACCTCCCTTCTGGGTCAATGTTATGAATTGTGCCAATTACATTCAGAATCAGATGCCTAATAGAGCAGTACTACATATGACTCTAGATAAAGCTTGGAGCCATGTTAAGCCAAATGTCTCTACTTTTAGCGTATTTAGCAGTCAAACATGGCTATTAATTCTAAATGCAAAGAGAAAATCTATGGAGAAGAAGATCCAACCATTAATATTTGTTGGTTACTATGAGGATATGAAAGAATGTAGGTTATTTGATCCTATTTCTAAATATGTCTTGTTTCAAAGGTTGTCCCTTTTGATGAGTGTTTCAAACACAAGTGTGCTTATATTTCCTCCATAGATTGGCATGCTAAAAATGGTGTAGATTATAAGGTACCCGACCCCAAACACACCATTAGGGTCTGAATACTTCAAGGATTCTAACAAGGAAGGGATGGTTATAAGTTAAGCATAGTGGAATAATGTTCTCTATGGTTAGGCCAACATGCCAACAAACCAAATAATTTAAAAACAATCAGTCATTAAGGAAGACAACCCTTCCAATGCAAGACTATATCCCAACGAACATGCGATGCAAAGTGATGACACATGAATACAACTGATCTAGTAATCCTTTTTACAGGTAAATTTATTTCATAATCACATCGAAGGGTAGTTGCGCATCACCATTTAACCAAATTAATAACTTCATCTCTATAAAGATAATAGAATTCAACTTCTAATATATAAATAAGGAAAAATTATGACATTTATTTAAGTTGAACTTCAATACAATTCATCATATTTGTAACATTTAATTATAAACCATTAACCCCGTGTAAGATTTGAGTTGGAACATCCATAAATGGCCATCTAGTCTACCCAAACATCAAACTTACTAGATTTTCTAATACATGAGCAATTAAGTTTTAAAACAACAAGTAAATCAACATTCTACACCGCCTCAAAAACCATAATTACGACACTACTTTATATCAAATTTTACTACATTAAATAACATCGATTAACCCCAAGTAAGATCTTATCTAAAACAACCATACACGGCCATATGGTCTAGACAAAAATCAGATCTTCAAATGATCAAAATATATTAATAAATTAACCTCCAATGGTGACAACAATACATCACAAAAATTGCTCCATGAGCTACTGATCTATCAACATAAATCAAACATGTACATGTACATGGACATGAAATCAAATTGTAACATAAATAATAAGATAGCTCATCCTCCACAAACACATGTGCAACAATAAGATAGTAAATAATAGTCAAGAATACTTATCTTTATTTATGGTGCAACTAACATCAACAGGACAACATTCCTCCCAGCTTTAGACATAGTCAAGACAAACTACTTGAGCAGGTCACCCCTAAGCTGAGTTCATGGATCCACACGCTAAGTAACTCTCTCTTTCCAATTCAATATTTAAGGATAATACTTAGTCCCACAACTTCAGGGACACAACATAGGATTTCCCTTCTCCTGTAATACAAATTGCAACCATTGTGATCTCTTTCATAGGATTTCCCCCTCTCCTGAAAGACAAAGCGTGACTACTAGTTGCAATACAACTTAATTCAAATATCAGTTTGAGAAGCCACAACTCAATCCCTCACCATCTACTTACTCCTCCACCCCACTACCATGTGCAATGGTAATTCCTTCACCTCTCAAGTTCCTTTGGGACATCACCATTCACCATCAGGATTTGGACATGGAGGAACTATACCAGAGTTGATCAAGCTTACTTCAAACACGACACAATATCCGTGTTCCCCGAGAACATAGGTCACACACATAACAGATCATACATGGATTCCGAGGATCACAAGCTTAACCAACTCTCAACAATAATGGAATGAACAACTAGCCTCTAATGAATGAATCAAGGATAGAATAATCATGAATCGTGAATGAATTAAAAGCAATTCGAATTCCTTTAGACCCATTTGAATTCCATTTAAGAGATTGACTTAAGACTATAGAGGAGCAACTCCAAATCACTAAGAAATTCTCTATCCCACTAACTAACCTATTCAAGTTATCCAAAGAGAAACTTGAACCCACTTAGGCTGACTCGAATCCATTGGCAAAACCACTCCTAGTCACTGGGGAGAACTTGAATTTCACCTACTTACTCGAATTTCCCTACAATCAATCCCATGCACTTAAGAAAACTCAAATATATCCAAACTTACACAAATTAACTGAGGATAACTCGAATTAGACTTAAAATATCTCTAGGTGATTGAATACAACTCAAATTCCAAGAGAGGTAATTCGAGTTCACCAAATTACTCTAACTAGCTGACAGATACTCCAATTCACTGGAGTTACTTGGGTGCATGGGTGCATGTGCATATTTTCATGGGTGCATGGGTGCATGGATGAATGCAAAGCATCAATTAGGTGTAACCGGACCTCCATAGGCCAATAAAATCAAAATTACGAAACAAAGAGTATTGTTAGGAATAGAAACAATTCCTAACCTCCCCAACCCCCTCGTGTGTGGAATCAAAGACCCCAAAACCACATTTGTTTTATATCTTGAGATATTATTTATTTATAGGTAAATAATAATAAAACAATAATAATAATGTCCATAGTCCATAGTACAGGCACTTAATGCCACCATAATAATCAAATAACAACATCATATATGTTTGGGTCTTATTGTCAGGTCATTAAATCCCCTCCCACTTAAAACAATGCATACTTACTCATACATGCCTTTATCATTGCAACTCTCGGAACTCCTCTATCGAGAAACCACGGTACTTTCCACTACCAACTTCTTTCTTGTTTGTATCCACAACCTATGGGATGTGAATTTCTTCACCTCACTAGTTGTTGGTTGTGGATCCCAATCTTCTTGATTCAAAGATGTTATTGTTCAGCCATGTTTGTACCCCAATTTTATTGTACACTTGTCCCAATAGGGGGTGCAGGGGTACATCGACCTCCCACAGGGATCTATGGGGTCAGGTGGCCAGCACCCCCGAGAAACGGAGTTCGGGGGAGAATCCCCCGAAAGAAAATTTTGGGAATTTTGTTGACCAACAGTTTACAGGCCCATGATATTGGGTGACCCGTGGTGTTTTCCCATAGTAATTACTCTATAAAAGGAAAGCATTATAATACGATTGTGTATTGTATTGTAACATTGTAAAACAGTCTCTGTAATTGTTTGAGAGAGACTGTGAGAGAGTGAAGAGGAAGTGCAATGGGTTTGTTGCAGGTTGTATCCCTTCATTTTTGTTGGACAATATAATAATAAAGGACTTGCAATTTCTATGTGGATGTATCCCATGTTGGGTGAACCACGTTATATTGGTGTCTCTCTTGTAATGTGTTTATGATTTAGTATTTGCATCTTTTTTATTGGTATTGCTCTGTGATCCTATTTTTCTAACAATTGGTATCAAAGCCAAAGTCTATTTGGCTAGTAAACTCGTAGGAAAGAAGGGTTCATTGTTTGAGTGGGAGCAATGGAAGAAAAAGGAAAGTTTTTGGGCAAGAAATTTAACATCCAAAACTACCAGTTATGGAAGATGAAAATGGAGGACTATCTGTACCAAAAGGATTTGTTCCTACCATTGGGCCAAAAAAAAAAAAAATCGACAACTATGAAGGACAAAGAATGGGAGGTTCTTGACAAAAGGCACTGAGAACAATACGGTTGTGCCTGGATTCGTCAGTGGTTTTCAATATTTCAAAATAAAAGACAATGGAGGGTGTGATGATAACATTGGATTAGCTCTATGAAAAACCCTAAGCTTCCAACAAGGTGTTTCTAATGAAGCATTTATTTAATATGAAGATGTCAGAAGGTGGATCTATTGCTGACCATTTAAATGAATTTAATACGGAACACTAATCATCTAATTTCTGTAAGAGTTAACTTTGATGATGAGGTTAAGGCTCTTCTAATCTTATTCTTATTGCCAAAAAGATGGAATGGCTTGGTATTGGTTGTAAGTAACTATGTCTCTGGTTCAAACACTCTTAAATTTGATGGTGTTGTTGGTGTTATTCTTAGTGAAGAAATCTGAATAAAAAGCACAGGTGAGACATCAGGTAATGCATTGACCATGGAGAGTAGGGGAAGACAAAGGGAGAGAGGAAGGAGACCAGGTAATCACAGCAAGTCTAAAAGGGGAAGATCCAAGTTTAGACTGAGAAATATAGAGTATTGGAACTGTGGTAAGAGAGGACATCTGAAGAAAGACTATAGAGCTCCAAAGAAGAAAGAAGACAGGTAGCAGGAGACTACTTAGGAAGATAATGTAGCAGGTGATGTGTTACAAGATGGTGGGATTCCC
>LPNX010412273.1:64588-76259 GCA_001517045.1 Pseudotsuga menziesii | reverse complement strand
GGCTGCAAGTGCACAGGATGGAGACAGGGTACCGTGGGCACATTGGCTTGTAGTGACAGTGGGCTTAGGTTGTTTAAAGAACTTTTGGCTCTTCGTGCTTTTGTTTTCAATTCTGTGGCCCCTTTCAGTTCTGTTTCCTCTCTTCAAAGGCAGTTCGATCGCATCTCTCTCTGGTCAAAAGCAAGCGAAATGGCGCAGCAAGGGGAAAATTCCGGTTTGATGGACATAAAGAAGAACTTGAGGAGACTTTACGAGCTGCTTTCCATGAGTGTTATGGATAATAGAGAGACGGCTCAGGTGATTAAGAAGATGGAGGATACAGTTAGCTACACCTTGCACCAAATTAGCAACCATGATGCTCGCATTGACGACAATGAGAGTCGCCTGCGTGAAATTCAGGGACAGGTTGAAAGAATTGCTGAGGACTTGCAAAAATTCATCTCTATGAACCAGAGCAGCAGAGTCCATGTAGCTTCTGATGATGTTGTGCTTCCAATGGAGGAGGAGTCAGTCTTGCAGCCAAGAGGCAATCCTTAGTTTTATTTTGTCTGGCTTTGCTTAAATGTTTTTCTGTCTTTTAATTAGCAAACAGTTTGTAAGGGTTTACACAACCCGCGGCTATATAAATTTTGAACAGTCTCATTTTGGAATGTGTAAGGAAACTCAGTGGATGATCTCATGGTGCTGCCTCTTTGTTGAGCGCAGACACTCTATCCCACTCTGCTTGTACTGAATGGCTGTGCACAGCCACTTTTAAATATATTTTCTTTCCGTTTCTGTTATAAAAAAAAAGATGGTGGGATTCCAAAGGAGGCGTGGACATGTAAAAAGGTAAACTACTCATTTCTCAGAACATTTGGTTGTGAAGAATTTGTCCATATTGATAAAGAAAATAAAACTAAGATTGAGGCTAGATCCAAGAAATGCACCTTTATTGGATACGAGGTTTTTGGTTATTGATTATGGGATTATGAAAATAACAAAATCATTAGGAGTATATATGCAGTATTCAACGAAAAGGTTAAGTACAAATATTAGTTGCAGGGAAAGAAAGAGGAAAAGAAAATCATCAAATAACAACATCACATATGTTTGGGTATTATTGTTAGGGCATTAAATCCCCTCCCCCATAAAACAATGCATCACCCTCGATGCATACTTACTCATACATGCCTTTATCATTGCAACTCTCGGAACTCCTCTATCGAGAATTCACAATATTTTCCACTACCACCTACTTTCTTGTCTGTCTCCACAACCTATGGGATGTGACTTTCTTCACCCTGCTAGTTGTTGGTTGTGGAGTCGAGTCTTCTTGATTCAAAGCTGTTATTTTTCAGCTATGTTTGTACCCCAATTTCACCGTACACTTGTCCCAGTAGGGGGTGCAGGGGGACATCGACCACCCACAAGGTTCTGGGGGAGATCGTCCCCCGCTGGGGGGTCTAGTGGCCAACACCCCCAAGAAATGGGGTTCAGGGGCGAATCCCCCGAAAGAATTTTTTGGGAAGTTTTTTGACCAATCGTTTACAGGCCCATGGTATTGGGTGACCTGTGGTATTTTCCCATAGTAATTCCCCTATAAAAGGAAATCATTATAATACGATTGTGTATTGTATTGTAACATTGTAAGACAATCTCTGTAATTGTGTGAGAGAGACTGTGAGAGAGTGAAGAGGAATTGCATTGTGTTTGCTACATGTTGTGCCCCTTCATTTTTGTTGGATGATATAATAATAAAGGACTTGCAATTTCTGTGTGGAAGTATCCCATCTTGGGTGAACCACATTATATTGATGTCTCTCTTGTAATGTGTTTATGATTTAATATTTGCATCTTGTTTATTGTTATTTCTTTGTGATCCTATTTTTCTAACAATTGGTATTAGAGCCAAAGTATATTTGGCAGATAAACTCATAGGAAAGAAGGGTTCACTGTTCGAGAGGGAGCAATGGCAGAAAAAAGGAAATTTTAGGGTCAAGAAATTTAACAGCCAAAACTACCAGTTATGGAAGATGAAAATGGAGGACTATCTGTACCAAAATGATTTGTTCCTACCAGTGGGAGGAAAAACAAAACAATCGACAACTATGAAGGACGAAGAATGGGAGGTTATTAACAAAAAGGAACTGAGAACAATACGGTTGTGCCTGGATTTGTCGATGGTTTTCAATCTTTTAAAAGAAAAGACAACAGAGGGTGCGATGAGCACATTGGCTGAGCTCTATGAAAAACCATCAGCTTCCAACAAGATGTTTCTAATGAAGCATTTATTTAATATGAATATGTCGGAATCTAAATCTATTGTTGACCATTTAAATGAATTTAATAGGTTACTAATCATCTAAGTTCCGTAGGAGTTAACTTTGATGATGAGGTTAAGGCTCTTCTAATCTTATGTGTAATGCCAAAAACATGGAATGGCTTGGTCATGGATGTAAGTAACTTTGTCTCTTGTTCAAACACTCTTAAATTTGATGATGTTGTTGGTGTTATTCTTAGCGAGGAAATGTGAATAAAAATCACATGTGATACATCAGGTAATGCATTGGCCATGGAGAGCAGGGGAAGACAAAGGGAGAGAGGAAGGATCCCAGGTAATCATAACAAGTCTAAAATGGGAAGATCCAAGTCCATACTAAGAAATATATATTGTTGGAACTATGGTAAGAGAGGACATCTGAATAAAGACTACAGATATCCAAAGAAGAAAGAAGACAGAAAGCAGGAGACTACTCAAGAAGATAACGTAGCAGGTGATGTGTTACAAGATGGTGGGATTCCAAAGGGGCCATGGACAGGTAAAAATATAAACTACTCATTTCTAAGAACTTTTGGTTGTGAAGCCTTTGTCCATATTGATAAAGAAAATAAAACAAAGCTTGATGCTAAATCCAAGAAATGCACCTTTATTGGATATGGGGTTGATGGTTTTGGTTATCTATTATGGGATTATGAAAATAACAAAATCATTAGGAGTAGATATGTAGTATTCAAGGAAAATATTATGTACAAATATTAGTTGCAGGGAAAGAAACATGAAAATGAAAACACAGATTACACAGTGCTTGATGAAATCAAAGAAAATGAAGTTCCAAAGGTACCATAAAATCTAGAATAGCAACAAGTTCCTCAAAATCTTGCAAGTGTAAGAAGATATATCAGGTTAAGTATTATTCCTAAACGATTCTCTCCTTCACTGTATTATTTATTGATGACTGATTATGGTGAACCAAAATGTTATGAAGAAGCAATGCAGGTGGAAACTAAAAAGAAGTGGGAGCAAGGCATGAATGAGGAGATGGAATCATTGGTAAGAAACCATACTTGGGATCTGGTTGAGTTTCATGTGGGTAAAATATCATTGTATAATAAATGGGTTTACAGGTTGAAGGAAGAATATGGAGGAAAGAAGCGGTACAAGGCTAGACTTGTTGTAAAGGGGTTTGCAAAAAAGAAAGGCATAGATTTTGATGAAATATTTTCTCCTGTTGTTAAAATGACTTCAATTAGGACTATTTTAAATCTAGTGGTGGTAGAAGATTTTCATCTTGAACAGTTAGATGTAAAAAAATCATTTCTCCAAGGGGGTTTGGAGGAAGATATTTATCTACAGCAATGTAACAACTATAAAATAAAATATTATTTAGATTAGTTAATTATCTTAGGAAAAGGTGTAACCCTTCAGTATACACGCTCAAATCCTATAAAGGCGAGCTTCCCTTGTAATTATTAAATCATCCAATATATTATTATTATTCATATTTCATTATCACAATGATAGTCGGATTCGACTAACGGACAACCGGATCCAGTTGCTCCATTTGGTATCAGAGAGGATTTGCTCCTTCGACCTGAGCTCAGATTTTGCTCATCCATTAATTATTTTCATTTATTTCACGCATCTCTCCACTGCTCCAATTCCTCCCTACCGCGCTGATCCATCACCACCGCACTATCCTCCATGTTACCGCGTTCTCCACCTCCCCATCTACCTCACCACTACACTCTCCACTCACTGCTACTTGCTGCCCCATCTACTCCACGTTCTCCACCATTCTGATCCATTCCTTCGCGCTCACCCTCCACCATCGCACTCCCCCATCCTTTTTCCACTGCACTCTGTTGTTTCCCTCTGCCACCAACCTCCACATCCTCAACTCCTCTGCGCATTCCCTGTCGCTACCACCCTCTTCACAACATCCACACTTTGCTGTAAATGCCACTCCAGCTTCCACATGCCACCTGCCCACTTCGCTGCAACCATTCCCCATTCCCCATTCACCGTCATCTCCCTCGTGACCTTCCTTCCAGCCACCACCCACACATACATTCCCACGCTACATCCTTCCTCTCATCTAATCCAACCATGATTGCTCATCCCTCCCTCCATGTGCCTGCACACCCTCATTCTCCCTCCGTGATTGCTCAACCCTCCCTCCGTGTGCTTGCACACCAACCCCATCTTCCACTCCCGCTCATCCATTATTCATTTACTCTCATCTATAGCTCCTCTCAACGCACTTATTCCTCCACAGTCCATCCACTGTGCCTTCATCGATTCGTTCCTTCACACCGGCCCAGCTCCCTGAGCTCCTCTCCTACCCGCGTGCGCCCAACCTACTCCTCCGCTTGCTCGCAGCCTGCTCGCGCCGCCTGCTCGCAGCTTGCCCCCATCTCCTCCCATCTAGAACTTGTTGCCTCGTGCCTCATCACCATCAACCCTAAAACACCAACACTCCTCCTCCACGGGAAAGCTAAGCCTACAAAAGAAAATAAAAACAATTTTTATAAAAATTAAATCTTATATATAATAATAATATATTATTATATTATAATATTTATTTAAAAAAAACTATATAACAAATATTATATATATCGTTAAAAATCAAATTTTTATTTAAAAAAAAACTATATACAAAATATAGTTTATGAAAAATATAATAATAATAATATTAATTAATTAATTAATATAATATAATATTATTCAATTCCACCTCAAAAGCCAAAAATAGCGCCGAAATACTCACCTCCATATACAAGTCCAAGACCATGGAGGAACTGAAAGAGAAGATTGAAAAATGGAGAAGGACATAAAGTCCCTTGTCGCTAACCAAGAAGGCTTGAAGGAAAAGATGCAAAATAACAATACATTACTCAAAAACGATCTTGTTTTGGTACTAGAAAGAAGGCTTGACGACAAACTTGACATCTTGAACGAAAAACAAAAAGACGTGGATGACAAAATGAGTACCATAACGCAAAACATAAACACCTTAACACAGAACATGAGCACCATGACACAAAACCATAATACATTAATTGAGATGTTACAAAGGCTCATACCCAGTCCGGGCCAAGTCAGTGGTCCACACATGCTAGATGCCTCATTTCATGTTGCCACCCAGGAAACACTTGCAAAGAATCAAGAAGAATTGCAAAAAGAAATAAAGATTAAGAATGTGACGCTTAAGCAAGAGATAGAAACACAAATACTGCCAGATATGGAGGCATGACTAAACATAAAAATAGACACTATAAGTAAAATAGTAGAGAAAAGAAAAACAAAAAATCACCGTCAACAACGAAGCAATTCAGATATGTCACTTTCATCGTCCAGTAGTTCCAAGGCACCATCAAACCATAAGGTAAAAGGAAATCAACGTCGTCCTTACAAAGTGCACCCGCCTAAGGAAAAAATAGAGTTGTCAAAATACAATGGGAGTGAAGACCAATGTGTTGCTTGGCTAAACAAAGCAGAAGAATACTTCGACATTTACAACATTCAATCTGACGAGGAGAAGGTGAAATATGCGTCAATCCATATGGAAGGGTACACCTATAATTGGTACTTATGGTGGAAAAGAGATAATTTTACTTACACCTAGAACTTGTTCAAAAATGATTTTTTTAATAGGTTTCAAGGAATCCAAAGAAGATGAATTTTTCAGTAAACTTACCAAACTACAACAAGTCGAAAACGTTGAGGAATTCACACATCAATGGAAATCCTTATCAACACAAGTATTTGGGTTGTCTGACAAGCAAAGACTCGAAACCTATTTAGGAGGCCTTAAACCACACCTCCAAAAAGAGTTAAAGTTACATGACATACCTAACGTAGAAGTAGCAAGACGTAAAGCAAAAGCCGCAGAAATCAAATTGGAAGGAATAAAAACAAAAGGTGATAGCCATTATCCACAAGAAAAAGAGACACAATGTAGGTACTGTACAGATACTTGGTATCCTGGCCATCAATGCCACAAACCTCAATCATACACCTATGAAAAGGAAAATAGATCAAAGTCATCTAACGGTTACTCTGATACTAAAAAGAAAAAGAAGAAAAACATATGTCGTCGATGCGGTGATGATTGGACACCTGGTCATAAATGTAGGAACAATGAGACAATACAGTGCAAAATCATCAATGGAAAGGAAGTGCAAGTCTCTGCACAAGAGGCCTCGTCCGATTCTAATACCGACACCAAGTCAGAATGAAGAACGACGCTAGGAAAATACTTAAGCTTTGAGGACAAATCTTCCTTAAAGAGAGTGGCAATGTAACAACTATAAAATAAAATATTGTTTAGATTAGTTAATTATCTTAGTAAAGGGTGTAACCCTTCAGTCTACATGCTCAAAGCCTATAAAGGCGGTCTTCCCTTGTAATTATTAAATAATCCAATATATTATTATTATTCATATTTCATTATCACAATGATAGTCGGATTCGACTAACGGACAACCGGATTTGGTTGCTCCAAGCAACCACAGGGGTATGAGGTTAAAGGGAAGGAGAATTTGGTTTCCAAGTTGAAGAATAGATTGTATGGCCTAAAATAAGCTCCAAGGCAGTATTATTTGAAAGTTGATAAGTTTAATAGAACATGGTTATAGTAGATGTCATTCTGACCATTGTGTGTATTTTAAGAGGCTATATAATGGAAGAAATCTTACCTTGTGAATGTATGTGGATGACATGCTTGTTACGGGGCCTAATGCGCATGATATAAATGTGCTCAAAAGGAAACTAGCTAAATCATTTGCAGTGAATGATTTAGGTGTTGCAAAGCAAATCCTTGGTATGAGAATAACAAGAGACGGGAAAAATCACAAATTGACATTGTCTCAAGGTGAGTACATAGAAAAGGTGTTGGAGAGGTTTAGAATGCAAAATGAAAAACTAGTTAGTACACCTTTGGATAACCATTTCAAACAAAGTAAGGAGTTGTGTCCCAAGACACAAGAGGAGATAGATGGCATGTCCAAGGTTTCCTATTCATCGTCAGTTGGCGGCTTGAGGTATGCCATGGTGTGCATAAGACTAGATATTGCACATGAAGTGGAAGTTGTGAGAAGGCATATGAACAATCGAGGTAAATATCATTGAGGGAAGTACAATGGAATCTCGGGTATTTGAGAGGTACCACTTCTCATACATTATTTTTTGGAGGTTCATACATTGTTTTGTAGGGATATGTTGATGCAGATATGGAAGGTGATAAAGATAGCAAGAGAAACACCATAGGGTATGTTTTTACTGTAGGTGCAACAACAGTAAGTTGGATTTTGAAATTGCAAAAGGTTGTTTCACTTTCAACAATTGAAGCAGAGTATGTTTTTTTATATAGAGGCTAGTAAAGAGATGATTTGGTTGCACAGGTTCATGGAGGAATTGGGTAAGAAGCAGGAGAATACCAGGTTGTACATTGGAAACCAGAGTGTTATTCACTTTTGAAATAACTGATTCTTCTATTCTAGGACTAAACATATACATCTCAAGTACCATTTCATAAGATTTGTTCTGGAATATGAACTATTAAAATTGGAAAAGATACATACTAGACATAATCATACATACATGTTGACAAAGTTAGTAGCTAGAGAGAAACTGAGTTCCTAATCGATTTATGTTGGCATTCAAACATGAAGGTGAATATGATAAATTTGTCAGATACAAGGTTCATAGCATAGTCCAGCAAGTGCAGTTGCGGTGGAGTTGTTGTGATCAGTCTCCAAGTGAGAGATTGTTGGTTGCGGATCCTGGTATTCTTGATTCATATATGTTATTGTTCAACTATGTTTGTAACCCATTTTTACTACACCCACATCCTAGTAGGGGGTTGCGTAGGTTCGGGTGCTTCACCCCCAAAAGAAATTTTTGGGATGTTTGTTGGCCAACATTTTATAGGCCCATGGTATTGGGTGACCCGTGGTATTTTCCCATGGTAATTCCCCTATAAAAGGAAATCATTGTAATGCGGTTGTGTATTGTATTGTAGCATTGTAAAACAATCTTTGTGATTGTTTGGGAGAGATTGTGAGAGAGTGAAGAGGAAGTGCAACGGGTTTGTTGTAGGTTGTATCCCTTCATTTTTGTAGGACTGTATAATAATAAAGGGCTAGAAATTTTTGTGTGGATGTAGCCCATCTTTGGTGAACCGCATTATATTGGTCTCTCTCTTGTAATGTGTTTATGTTTTAATATTTGCATCTTTTTTATTCTTATTGCTCTGCGATCCTGTTTTTATAACAGTGGTCCCTCAGGATATTATCGTCCCTTCACATTTCACTTCCTCATAATATCACCATCCCATTCCTAGGTTTCCTGTGTGAGAACCTGGATTAGCATATCGGTTCCCAATGTAGAAGCAAGGTTCAATCTTCAATCCTCAATACAAGGTCTTCAAACCTTATTACAAGGCCTTCAATTTTTCAACAAAATAAATCCACCTGAATCATATTTCAATCAATCAACCAGATGATTAGACATCAAGTCAAAGATATATGCTAATTGATATGAGGAACAAGATACATAAAATACATCTTCATGATACATGAAATGAATTACAATTAATCCTTAGAAATACATCAATGTATACAAATGTACATAAATCATATGTACTTCTTCAATAGAGATAAAAAAAAGTATTCATATCACAAATACACTTTTCTAACAAGGATCACAAAGATACTCTTATAACACATATCACAAACATACTTATCTTCTTGCATATTTATTTTCTTTCACAAGGTTGCCACAAGAAATAATTCAACTCTCAAATGATTCCTTCACCATCTACTTTCCCTTGCTGGAAACTCAAGCTATATATCTCAAGAAAGCACAATACATTTCCATCACAAGAAACTCGGGCCATACATCCTAAGAAATCATAGTACATTTCCATCATAGGAAACTCAGGCCATACATCTTGAGAAATCACAATACATTTCTATCACAAGAAACTCAGAACACACAACTTGAGAAAGGACAATACATTTCCATCACGGGAAACTCACGCCATACATCCTAAGAAAGCACAATACATTTCCATCACAGGAAACTCAGGCCACACAACTTGAGAAAGCAAAATACATTTCCATCACAAGAAACTTGTGCTACACAACCAGATAAAGCACAATACATTTCACATGATTAGTCATCAGGTATGTATATTTTTCAATAAGATATGCATGAAACACTTATTCAACAAAGATACATGAATCACATTCTAAATTAATCATATGGTTAGTATATGTCAGATACTTTTCAACATGAATTACATCTTCAACCAAAGATACACGAATCACATTCTAATCACTTACAAGATTAGTAAATACTTTTCATGAAGATGATTTTATCGTCAATACTTTTTTTCACCGTTTTACTTTATTCATGAATTATCACCAAGATAATTTTCCTACAATGATACATTCCAATAGGATATATGAATTGCATATGCACTCTGACCATTGGATCATCATCACTTTCTTGATTAACCCCACTACATATACACACACATGATGCACATTTACTTTAAATTCATATCAAGAATTATTGCACTTAGAATGATGCCAAAATTTATAAGCTAGAGTTAGACAACATCATGATCAAGATAGGTGCTGAGTGTGTGCTTGTAATATCTTAAACACGTGACTATTTACCCATACGCATACACATATCCTACATGTGACAACATGTTAGTATGAGGAACATCATCATACAACCATCTCATCCATGCTTGTATAAAACAATATTTTCATGATACAATTTGTTACTGTCTTGTGGATTCCTAGCTTGGCAAGACCATTTAGGAATACCAGTTTACATATTAACATTAATTACAAAGCATGCTTGTAATAACCTATTAACTCTAGGTGCATCACAACAATCTAAACAAAAATGTTAATGTATGCAACATTGACAATTGTACAAACATATTTTGTCTTACGGCTACCAACTTGGCAAGACCAACAACCTACACATTAATATCAATTATAGGAACTACATCTCAACAAGACCTTACCACATTTCAATAATACGCATAAAGGCACTTGACTTAGTCACACAGAATCATCATATCATACCAGTGATCCTATTTATCCCTACTTATCTTTTTTTTTTAACAAAAACAGAAAAAGGGGGGTTTGTATTAACAGGCTGTGCACAGCCATTCATTACATTTCCGTAGGGAGGATTATAGCCAGGATGGCACATAGACAACAAGCCATACAAAGTCTATTTCCCAAAACAGAGGGGAGGAAATTTCTTCTGAACTGCAAACTAAACGGGTTGTAAAAACCCTCACGAACTGACTACATAGCAGAATGCAAAAAAACTTCATTCAACAAAATTTTGAAACTAAAACCCCTAACTAAACTGAGAGAAAGGCAGACAATGAAAATCAATTGCCTCTAGGCTGGCGAGGCTGCTGAACTGATTCTTCTTCCATGGGCTGGGAGGCTGTAGTGTTAATACCATTTACCCTGCTTTCTTGGTTCATTGAAACAAGCCTTTGGAGATCGACTTCAAAACGCTNATTCTGCTTCATTATTAGTTCTCGATCCAAGTCCCCAAGCGAATCGATGTTCCACTTGTCCTCCGGGATCCACTAGGATCCCACCCGCACCTGCCGCCCCTTTATCCCTACTTATCATCAGACCTACTACCAAAAAATACAATCTTGTTATTATTACCTAGATTGTTCCTAGTGTAATAACTAGTCCATTCAACACATATCAACAACATTAATACTCATCTATTTGTTTCAAATATCATTCAATTCCAATGCATATCAAATACACACAATATACAACCACTATCTAGTGCACTGCATATCCAATTCAATACAACACATATTCAATACACTCACTATTTAATTCAATGTATTTTCATTTCATTTCTTTACATTCCAATAAACACACAATTATCAACAAACATATATATATATTGTTCAACATAATAAATACAACTCATCTTCAAGAAATAAATTCTAATTAATTACATGAAATACTCCCAAGTTACATGAAATCACAACATGAAACTTAATTTCTTCTTAGTCCATTTCACTCTAATTCATCTACAATACATGAACTACATCAGAGGTATATGAAATCAAACATTTGGAATGCATATACCCTAAACACATTCTAATCAATTCAAATTCAAATTCAATCATGAATTATTTGCATCCTCTAAGTTACTTAAAATGCACGAAAGATTCACGATTTGCATTATACACATACTCTACCAAGATACATGAANGCAATCAATTCGTAAACCCTGCGGAGATTCTTCATAAAATCCTGCATTCCGAGATTATTACCCAAGTGCGCCATAATACCACAGTCGGACGGAATTGCCAGGCAAGACGGCCTATACTGCAAA
>LPNX010412273.1:31026-61167 GCA_001517045.1 Pseudotsuga menziesii | reverse complement strand
TTTATAATCTTTTTAAAACCAACAACTTGAGTGGTGACAATTTATAAAATTGGATAGCATAGTAAATAGTGGAATCATGGATTCTTTACAAGTTTAACTTTGCTTTAGACCTGTTTAGAACCTTTAAACTAACTATAGACTTGTATGTTTATAAACATAGTAGTTTATGCATGTTTATAACTCTTTTAAAACCAACGAATCAAATGGTAATAAACTATAAAGTTGGCTAGTATAGTAAAAGAACACATTTATGAATTCTTTTACATAGCTCAATTTGGTTTAGACTTTAAGGGACAATATATGTTTCTCAACTTGGCATTTGCTGGTAATTTACCATGTCTATTTATTTGGTAGGATGATTTTATATTTATACAAGATAACGGGTGCTTAGCATAGGATAGAAGGTTGATCATTATAGAAACATCTACCTTTGAAGCTGGTATAGACAGTAACTTAATACAAGAAGAGCATTATAGTAATAATGAAAATTATATGTAATAATCTTACTCAAGTCCATAATCAATTGGAATAACATGGATTGACTTAGGTTTAAGAAGTAAAAGACAAACAGTTGTCAATGTGAAACAACGTAGTTGTTTTTACACTAATTACACATATAATGACAAGAAGTTTTACAGACTGGAAACTTCCCTACAAAAATGAAAGTATCGAACAGCTGGATATTCAAGTAAATATTGCGATAATGTTTACGATACAATAGTACAACAAGTATAACATTACAGAATATGCATAACAAAGTAGAAGTTACTATGCAACAAAGATTACAAATTTAGAGCCACAGTAAGTATCTTTACTGTCGTTAAGATTGATAAAGAAAGGAACTCTTTTATTGGAACCTGACTTACAAGAAAAACTGGAGAAAACTAACTACTTTATCTCATGGAAGTTGCTTGGAACATATCAGCTTATTTACTAATCTTTTTAATTGCAAATAGATACACATCTTGATACTTTATGAATTTAAAAAGTTTACTTGTTCGATCATACCTGTAAACCTGTAAAGAACCAGTAATCTTTTTGCGTTAGCATAAATGCTAAGTAAGGCCAGGATTCAAAGTTAGATTCCACCTACTTGCAATAAAGAAGACTCATCAGTAAACTGAATTAAAAAGAAGCGCAAGTAAACCTTATTATGTTACGAAAAGGAAACTGCTTTAGCTATCATAATTTGAAAATATGTAATACTAATCATTGGACTGTTTCTTTTTCTTCTAACCATTAGCTGTTAGTAAACCGAAAATTCAGCATTTCCTGTTATCTCAAAATTTTAATTTTTTGTGAAAATTTGGGGTTTTGACACATGAGATGCATTAAACATGTTTCCAAACAATAATGCACATGAAAGGAACCAAGTACTTCAACTAATATCATGAAGTGCATCAAGTATACCAACCAATTTCATGAAGTGCTTCAAGTATACCAACCAATATAAAGTGCACCAAGTATCTCAACCAAGTTAATGAAGTGCATCAAGTATCTCAGCCAATATGAAGTGCATTAAGTATACTAAGTAATATAAAATGCATCATGCATCTCAACCAAGTTCATGAAGTGCATTAAGTATATCAACTAAGTTCATGAAGTAAATCAAGTATCTCAACCAAGTTCATGAAGTGCATAAAGTATCTCAACCAATATGAAATGCATTCTAGTTAATCAATCCCATGCATTAACAACAATTACATGGAATACTATCAAAATAATTTTACAACAACGTGCATGAAATATTACTATGATACTCTACAAGGATGCCTTTCAACAAATATCATAAAGCATCTTTGCTAACAAATATCACAAAGAAGATTTTCTAACAAAGATCATAAATATCACAAGGAAAAACTTCATGCACTTTAAAGAAACAGGCAAGCAAAGTAATAAGCAATAGTCCAAAATTAGAAATGCAATATCAAATCAAATATGCAATTACCAATGCACCTTATTATTTACCAGGTAATAACTCATGCTTAATGATAATTGATTTTCAATTTCATTCTAATGCATGCGCTGCCAATGCATATAGTATTCGGTCATTATACAATTTTCCAATCATAATAACACATAGTAATTATCTAAGTACTCATAATACAATCATATTGCAATAAGCATTTCAATATTAATTAATTTAATGCATACTCAAGCAAGTATTTCAAGATCATCCTAACCATATGAATGTTGTTAATTTTCATGAACCATAAATCTACAAGCCTGAATGAAAGCAATTGAAAAGAAGGATGCAGTGGAATTCACAAATCAATGTAAACTGAACAATGGATTCATGACAGAAATTTCACACAAATCAGACAAGAATTGGACAGAATATCATTACATCAATATTCAATAACATGTCAGTAATAAAATAGTCATACAATAAGGAGAATTCAAATAATGTGGATAAGATTCGAATTCACCAATCTCAAACTGACCGATGTGCTAACTCAGTGTCACTAGTACAAAATGAGAAATTAATGACTAAAATCAAACTATAAATGACTATTTTTGAGTCGGTGACTAATAGTAGCTAATTTTCACTATCTTATAGCTAGTCGTATTTCACTTAGTCATTAATAGCTTGACTTATTAGTCATTGATTCAGTCATTGATAGTCAAAGATTTAGTCATTGATAGTCAATGATTTAGTCATTGATTTAGTCACTAGTTTAGTCATGGATTTAGTCATTGATTTAGTCACTGATTTAGTCACTAATTGCAACAATTAATGACCAAATATATGACTAAATAAACTACTAGATGATAACATGTTAATGACTAATCTAAATACGACTAAGATATGGGAAATTATCTACTAATAGTCGTATATATGTGAATTTAGTTGTTTTTGTAGTCACAAATTTATGATAGGGCACGAAGGAATCGAACCACCAACCTCCTGCCTATAATTAGGCAGGGGCTCTACCATTGAGATAACACCCTTTAAGAAGTTGTTATTTCTTGACAATGATGATATTAAAAAAAAATATGATAAATAGCAATCTACGAACTACATAATTATTACTATTACAACTTACCAGTAACTAGTATTTATGATAAACTAATTCCTCAGAGCTATGTACAATTTTCTCTATTTGGCATATCCATTCATGTTACCAAAGAGAACGGAATACCTCTATGATGGATGTGATATCAATTAAGTCAACCAATTTATGGAATATCTCTTGCGTGCTTGAATATATAAGAAAAATATCATTATATCAAATCAAGCAAAGTAAAAGTCAAATAAGGTAAGAAAACATTGTCATTCATAAAACAATCTATCAACGACAATATTAAAATACATGAAAGTGAAAGATTTCAGACTGAGTGTTGCAAAGCATAAGCTACCATATCAGCCAATTCTATAAAATGAAACATATTTTCATAGAAATCTAAAGCCTACCAAAATAAGCAGGAAAAAGAAATTCAACACATATTTCAAAAAGAGTTGAACGAAATAATAATAGCATACCCAAAATTATAGCTGACATATTTTATATGAAAATCAGTGTGAAACATTCAATCATATTTGTAATTTTATCTCTGGCTAACCTACCTTAGATATAGCCACAACTAGACTTATACAAATAATTATCAGAACCAAGGGAACTCCAGAAGTGCACCACAGGCAAAGTAATAAAGACAAGAAAAAAAATCGCCACGACTAAGGTAATATTTGAGAATAGACAAATGTTGTATGGTGGTTCTACTATATTTGGACACGCAGATGCTCTAAGCAACAATAATTAGAAGATAACCAATTAGCTAATTTTCAGTTATTATCCCTTGACTCTTTTACAAGAAAAGTTGAAGAGAATGAGACAAACTTGTTCTCCTATAATTTAGCCTTATCAGTGCTTGCCTTATCAGAGTTACACCCGATTTAGCCTTATCAGAGTTACACCAGTGATTGCAACTGTGACTAGGGTCATGTGCAACAATTAAATTGAGACCATGTGCCAAAATGGTAGCACCTCGTGAATTATCCCAACAACCGGTTGTTTATTTTGAATCTTGATTTTGAGTTGTGAAAGCTCAAGGCACAGCTTAGGGATTAAATGCAACTCTATTCTTATTAGGCACACAATCTCACCTTGGCTTGGTAGGTCCACACTAACCATTAACAATATTCAATCATCAGCAACTGGCCATTTATGATTTGTTTCTAGTAGTCTCCATGAAATTATACCAAAGAAATGTTTGTACATGGTGAGGAAAAGTAATTTTCACAATTTGTCACAAGTCTGCAACACTAAACCATTAGAAGTTCTAATAATGTGCACTGTAAAAATAATGCTTGCAAACTTCTTTTCTTTGCCCAGCAAATGATGCTGGCAATCAACAAATTCCTACAATTGCATGTCATCACAGTTATGCAAGTTTAATAAATAAATAAATTCTTTAATTTGTCCAGCCTAAAAATAGCAAGTGAACAAGGATTTTAGACTAGATTAACATAAGAAATCAAATATAGAGGGATCTTAGAAGAAATTCCTATAGCCCTACATCCTTCTAGACTATGATCATTCCCAACAACAATCACCTTTTGTATGTTTCCTTATGCTCCCCCCTAGTTGAAACTGTTAAGACATCTTCAAAGTAATCGACACAAAATAGATCCAATGCATGGCACAGCTACATAACAAAATGTTATGCAGTGTTAATAGGAAAGGAAAAGATATCAAGGATGCTAATAACATCAAAAATTAATTGGACAACTACTTGATGACAAACACCAGTATGACATTGACTAATTTTGAAACACATAAAATACATAAAATAGTTTCATTCACATACCAGTATCTGCAGAAACGCCATCTCTTTCTGTATTAATTCTATTTGAAGCAGAAGCCATTGAACCTAAGGACAACTCTCCAGATAGGCCTTCTTTAAGAGCTAGAGAATCATACCCAGCAGCAAGTCCAAGCCGTGTGACATGTGAAAACAGCTTCCACTCATTCAATACTAGAGAACTCCCAGATGCAATTTTTGGTTTCCCTAATGCTTCTTTTTTCGTTTCCATGAAAGACACATTACACAATCAATAAAACGTCAAATTGTGGTCAATAATCATTCGTTCAAAAGCAAGAATTTTTACCAAAGGTATCACATATGTTATCCTCAACATTCAAATCAATTTCTCGTACCATTTAACATCAAATATACTTCAAAATTGTTCTCTTTAGGAATGGAACTCAAAATTACCTTCAAAATCAGCACTTGACAGCGGCATGTCATCATTACTGACATAAGTAAATTCAGGTAGAATAGGTCTTGCTTGTACTGCCACAGCTGAATCCACCCTCTTAGCTCTAGCTTCATGTTTCCAGTTAAAATGAAAGTTTTAAAATTAAAATTGTACTTTTTAACATTACATAAGAACTTGATCCTAATGATTTAAAAATAATCAGAAAAAGGTTCATTATTTAAAACTTCGAAACTTTTGCAACTACACAGCGGTGCCTTTTTCAATAACCTGAAAGCAAAAATTTCACAACATATAAAATAGAAATAGATTACTGTATTTCTATGGCACCAGAAACAACTATTAAAATTAACACTAACTATCAAATGCAACAAAGTGATAAGATAAACAGAGGTTCCACCAATCAGAATAGAGGAATAAATTGCCAGAATAACTCCAACCTCTAATGCATAAGTGAGCTCTGGCAAGTTACCATGGTTTGTCTAGCTGTGGAGGGAATTGTAGATCATCAGAGGCCAGTATATATCAAGATTTAAATGTGTATATTTGACCAATAGACAACCCTATGTGTCTCATACTTGCGTTTGTCTTTAATGATATTTGAAAGGTAAATTATCTTTTGGGTGCATTTCTGACATTTCCAGTTTGTTGGGGAGCTAGTAAAAACCATTGCAAATGACATGTTGTTTTCCTAGATGAAGTACAAACAACTTTGTAGAACATGTAGTTCATCAAAACAAAGAGAAACTGCAGCCTTACATTTCAGCTTTGTTTTATCAGCTAAGATGGGAAAAAGTAGTGTTCTGTAGAGCTAATGATTTGGTGGGCATGGAGTTTCCAAGGGATGCAAATGCCAAACATGGCAGAAAATGCAACCTGAGCAACCTCATAGTGCCCCCAACTAAAGGGTAGGGAATACCTGTCTCACTGACTAAGCATATTTTCTAGATACAGAGTTTGACAGCAAAATATTCTAAATATGCTTAGGTTGATGGGAGTTACATAGCCCCAAAGGTAAGTTTGATTGGTAAAAGTTAAAAATATCCTATGAGGACTAATGACCTTTTAATATTTATCAAGTAGACAGGACTAATGTTTGATCTTCCACAATTTTTCTCTTCATTCCTCTATCTTGACACAATTAAAATTTCACGATCTTGTAATCAACAAAGAATGTGGAATACAATTAGAAGAAAGGAACTACTCACATTTATTAAAATAGTAGGAAGTAAAAGACTCTAATACCTCAAAAAATTGTCTGAAGCTAAGCGTACAGTTGTAGATATTATGTGGAATCTTTAAAACAAAAAAATCCTTTACAACCATTTCTAATGATCACTATTTTGTAAATCTCACGTGTAGATTCAACCAAGTGTATTTCAATGCTACCTGCTTTCGACGATGCCGACGTTCAGCTTTGTGTTTCTCGATCTTATCAGTAAATGGAAAAAATGCACTAGGAGGTAAAAGGTTACTTATATCAATCTCACACAACTGCATGGATTAAAGTACACAATGAGACACAATTGAGATAGGGTTAGTGCAATCATGGCTTGAGGTATAATGAATGAACATAATACTATAAATTAATGGCATTCCAAGCATACCAAATATCTAAAACACATACAGTAAATTACCTGAAATGTTGTAGTCAAAGGGAAATTACTCAAATAGCGATAGTGCTTTCTGATGACTTCTGACTGAGTAAATGTCTCTACTATAAAACATTTCCACCAATTTTGCACACAAATCACCAATGATCATAAACCATCTACATCATAAAACAAATTGCATATAAAGTCTTTAAGAAATGCAATGTAAATATTTATAACTCAAAAATCATCAGATGTTCTAGTAAGAAATCGCACATCATTGTTGAACAAATTTTCTTCATCCTATATGCAAATGCATACAACAGCCCTTCCATTTATATTTCAAGTTAGCTGTAAAGATTGAAATAAAAAAAAGCTTCTTCCTATCACTCTAAGCACAGGTATAGATATTGTTCATTACAGGATTTAGGATGCAACTTGTGATCATGATGTAATTCATCTAAAATATGATCATCATATTTTTTAGAATCTATGTGTGACAAGGGAAAGAAATGGTTGGAGAGTATACAATGCATGGCATTCACCCAATTTACAGACCTACCTCTGTCAAACTTAGGGACCATTGATTGTGCATAATTTATAAATTTCATTGTTTTAGGAAATGCAACATTATGTTACTTGGTCATATAATTAAATAAAGTCAGTGTGTGCTCATGAGGGTGTTGCACATGCTCATGAGTTATGTGGGAGTTTCAAAGGTTTTGCATAGTTGTAACAATCTTAAATGGGTGTCATGAAATTTGCAACCACGAGATTAATTTGATCCTAAATTTCAACAAATACAACATCAACCATATAAGACCAAACCCAAGTTTGTGGACCACATGGAGCAAGCTATATTAACGTGTCTCCAAATCATTTAGCTTATAACTGTCTGCAATTGATTTAGCTATAAAGAATTCAAACATATATGAGATGTGGACTATAAAAAATTTGTCACAAAATAATAAAAAATAGGAAAGAAACTGAAAAAATGAGAGATACCCAAATGCTTTCATTCTCATTTGTCTATCCTTAAGGGTCAAAATTAAGCATGATGACAATAATAAAAAAATTATGTTGTGTAAGTGCAACAACAAATACATCATTTTTATTGTGATTTATTTCACCTATAAAGATTAAATTGAAAAATGAAAGTGTCCTAGAGAAATCTAACAGTTGACTACAACAGAATCCTGAGCTGCATAAAATATCTAAAGAAAAGAACTTATCAAGAAGAAACGGATAAAGATCACCACCTATATGGCAGCAAGTTATGGCTCCCATAATGTTAGAACATCAATCTAACTTGTTACGTCCACAGGCAGATCTCATTTTCATGTGGCACAAAAAAAAACACTTCCAGGAACACAAATAAAGCACAGAAATAATTTCTGGATTTAGTTCCCTTTCAAAAATTATATTTTACCTCTTTCTTTATCTCCTCAATTATAATCAGTCAAAGTATAGAACACGCCTTAGATAATAACTAGCTTAAAAACAACAATACATAGATCCTAACATGGTCTCTTAAAATCTGAAAAAGTTGACAACCTGTCTTGTACCGTCTGTAAGGTATGGGTTGCTATCAATAATGGGAAAAAGTACATGCTTAAACTGTGTTAAGTATGTTGCAGCTTTACCATCCCCGGATTCTTGCACCTCTACTCTTGCTGTAAACAAGGTCAAAAAATAGAGAAACTTGAGATTTCATACTTTGAAGGTTGGATTTAAAGTTTAAGTTAAGAGTTGGTTGTGTTAAGTAAGAATCAAATAACTAACATGGACTAGGAAACAATGTAGTGTTAGTGCAGAATCTCACTGAAGACAGGTCCAATTAACTTGGAGAAGCACAACAGGTTTAAGATTGCATGCAACAAGTGCAAATAGCATGCAACAAGTGCACTTCTTGGGTTCTAGCAATTTAGTTTACAACAAGTGCACTTCTTAAAAAATCACTGAGTGAAAATAGCATGCAACAAGTGCACTTCTTGGGTTCCAACAATTTAGTTTACATTTTCCTTATGATGGTTCCAGTAATATAGCTTTCAACAAGTGCACTTCTTGGGTTCCAGTAATTTAGTTTGGTGAATACCTTTGTAAAACCTGGACTTGCAATTACCAGGCAACGGACAACACTAAAGTCACAGTGCCTCAAAAATTCTTGAAAGAGAGAAAGCACCAGCAGTGATCAAGTCATTTATCAAACTAAAAATTGGAAGGAAAAAACAAAATCCAATCAGCATCAAATATGGGTAGAAAAAACACATGGCACCTACAAAACATTATCGAAAAAAAATTTTAAATCCTATCCCATCCATAAAACTTCATGTGTATCCATACAGGTACATTTCATGTAAGGATGAGCAAAACAAAATATAATATATATTAAAAAGAGGCTTTCATATATTAAGAAGCAACAGTGAAAAATTGTATTATACTCAATAAACAATAGATATTGCAGCCAAATGAAATCCACTTTAATGTCCCTTACTATGTCAAATATCATAAATGAATATCCACATTATACCTTCTCATAGATAGCAATAGTTGGACCACGCTTGCGTGGAATTGATGTTTCTATCCTAGATTTTGTTGTCTTTACACTGTTCAAAATCATTAATCATCGTCAGCAAATTGGTAAGATCAACACAACAAATTATTAATCAAGACAGGATGTAGACCAAGGGAAATCATGAACCAAATTGGTAAGATCAAGACAAGATGAAGCCCATCAAATAATGATGTCAATAGCATCTCTAGTAACTTGAATTCAAAAGAATTTACATACAAAATAAAGGTTCTGCATAATTTGTCAATGGGGGACACCATAAACATGAAAAGAGAAGCAAGTACAAATTTATGAAACCGGAATAAAATGTACAAGACAGACAAGCATAGAAAAAAAGGCTCCTTCAATGGGGGGGCATTAATACCAATAGAGATCTAGGTGCTTCTATTGTTACAGTCTCAAAAAAAATTGTTGCATATGGGATAAAGTACATCAGAAATTGTGTCAAATTAGATAGATAGATTGCACTTAGTAATGTTGCTAATAGCCCAATTAAAAAATGCCTTCTATTATTTATGCTATTCCAAATCTGATCATACTTCTGAAGTTTCATCGTGATGATATTAAAACAGGAAGAGGCTGTAAATTTCAGTGCTTTGGTTTGCCTCTCCTAGGCAGGGACTTTGCATTTGGTATATGATGATACTAAAGCCGAAACAGATTGTAATGGTCAATTCTTGGGCTGGCCTCTCATAGGCAAGGACTTGGTATTTGGTATACTTTTGTTTTTACTATTTGCAAAAGAGTTCACCATTTTTAATGAACTTTAAAAGAGAGTTAAATATACATCATTTTTGCATTCAAAACTATTTGATATACAAATTCACTTAGGCTATGAACCTTCATACACTATATTCGAGTAAAGCGGTTAGCTAGATGTTTTGATTTCATTTAATACATAGTTCCAATTAAATATAATCATAGATATTTGTTAGATGTGCAACTGTAGGGGCTTTGAATTTAGTACACATATTTTTTTGTTAATTTATCAGCAAGATTTTTTAATTTTCCATTGCCTCTTTCAGTTAGAGACTTCACATTTAGAAGACTGTTTTTTCACATTAAAAGACAGTTTTTTGCGGTTGAAATGAGTAGATAGTAGATGGGCGAGATCTAGACAGGCCAACACTAAAGTCAATCTATTTATGTTAGGTTTTATCATTAATTAGCAATAACCATTGGTTTTCAGCAATTTTGTATTACGAATCATCATTTAACATGACATCAATATTCATGCATAGAAAATCCCTTTTGCATGCTTAGGTATCTAGTTGTTGAGGTAACGTTTATATATCTAAAACTAGCAATTGTAAATATCCATGCAAATGATTTGATCTTTTCCTCTTGCATGCAAAACTAAATTGGTTGGAATCTATTATTTATTTCTTTAATTTCTATAGGAACAGGGATGAGAGGAATTTGAAGGAAGAACAGATTATTGGAGGACCTTTTTGCAGAAGCGAGAGACCACTCTTCTTCCATCTTCAGGGACCTGTCACTACTTCTATCCCTACTTTTCCACAAATCTAAGTGTAACCTATTATATATTTGTTTATTATAATGCAAAAAATATATTAAATACAATATAATTTGGTTCATTTATGCTTACATCCAATTTCCTAGGTTCATTGGTTATTATTTGTTAAGTAGAATTTGCAGTGTATGGTTAATTATTTATGCACTTCTCTTGATTTTCCTTTGATTCGAGGCACATATTCACCCATGTTTCCTTTCATATCTCATTGTTAAAACTTAATTTGATGATCTGATCTCAAGCATAATAACTTTCAATACATTATTTTCTTACTTTACTTTGGATTTCTCATTAGTAGCCCCAAGTGACCATAATCAATTTCAAATTTCAACACATTATTTTCTAAATTTGGATTGCTCATTGGTAGCCCCAAGTGAGTTTATGTATGTATGCTAATTATTTTATAGGTTTACCTTTTAGTAGCATACATCCCAGTTTACCTTTTAATAGCAGCATACATGCCCTAGGAACGCCCTCCTAAGATGGAAAAAGAACCAATCTGAACAAAGAAACATTCAACCATGAAAGGGTTGTTTATGCTTATAGTTATTGAGTAGCTCTCCCTGTGCATGTTTGCAAGATAATAGTTCCCTAGGTCACATGGACATTTTTAGAATTGTAATGGCAGATTTGGTATATTGGCTCGTCATTTGGAGAGAGCACTCCACCTTGGAAAAGTTTTTTATATTGATCTAGCCCACTCAATAGCTAAACGTTGATATTTTGTGATGAGACTTGATGTTCTGTTGATTCTAGGTGGTTTCTATTGAAATGAAGCTATTGAGCTCAACCTGACTGTTAATCATTTCCTAATCCAAATTCATTCCTAGAAAACGAATCAAATGAATCTAGTGTTATTATATCAACCAACCAATTAGTTGTGATTGAATTCCTCCCATGGTAATTCAATCTTAGTTTTCTAATTCGTGTGGTGTAGTTCATCCTGAGCTTGCACTATGGCTTTAACTTACACTATAATCAAGGTGAAGCAGCCTCTTGCTTGAATTGATTATAGTTTCTTTTCTGTCTTGATTATGGGATCGATCACACAAACCAGTCCACCAGGGGAGGGAAGAAGGGACATACGTGGTTATACCATTTGGGGATGGGACAATTGGTATACGAGTTAGAGCTTCATACAATATAAATAACTATATCTAGCTTCAATTATGTATTAGTTTGTTTCTAAGGTTTGGCTTAAATCCAACCTAGACAACTGGATTTAATAATATGCTTAAATAATTCAATAATATGGGACAATTTTGAAAATACGGAGAGATGCAACAAGACCGACCCTGCTAAATGCACATGTTTGATGGAAATCCTCATAAATGATTGTCTCACCTTTCCTAGTTAATGGAAGCGGGGTATTTAAAAAAAATTACGAGCTACTTCCATATGCCCACTTTTGTTACCGAAATTACTATATCTCTGACCGAATGAACCAAGTGAACGCATGAAGAATAAGCCATGTTCATTTGCAATCTCTATCATCTGATGAAGAAACCCGCTTTGCTTAGTTCAATTCCCACTTATTGGAAGAAAGCCTGGAAAGGATAACCTTGTCAACCTATAATAAATAGAGAAATATTTTTGATAATGTCTCTGCCCTATGACTTGACTTATCATTCTATATAGGGGAAATACTAATGCATATTTAGCTCATATAAGCCAAAAACCCTTTACAATATTGCAAGGAGAAATACTATAGCTTCGTAACCTACTCTGAGGAGCGATAGGACTAGGAAAAAAAAGGATGGATCTAGCCCAAATCTTAATTGTTCAGGGGTTTCTAATTTCCCATATGGTAAGAGGAGACATAATCGAACACAAATAAACTCAGAAAAAAAGGGACAAGAAACCAAATAGAATGCTTGTCTCGCCTCTCCACTAGTAAGAAATACTTTCTCTATTGGACAGAAAGAAGAATATTAGTAAAAAGGGGTAAGTCAAAGGGCCATCTCTGCTACCTCATCTGCTGCATCATTTTAGGAACTAGGATAACCTTCCACTGTGACTTCTCAAACTGGTAACGATGCTTCTAGAAGAAGAATGCACATAGATTATCTGCCTCGTTCCTCGGCATGGTAGATCAATAACTGGTCAAACTGGCTATAATGGAGAAGACATATTATGCCCTACTCCAATCATTGAAGCACTTCTTACCCTTCTTACTTATTACTTATGTGTTTACTAACTACTTACCTGCCTGCCCACCTTCAGAGCTATACATTTAATCCCTACCCATCCTACCAGGATTTTCCTAAAGACTCTTTGAGAGACCACGTAAGGAATAACTATATAAGTTCTGAATATAGGGATAACATTACCTTCTAGCTAGCTCTTTGAGGGGAAGAAATGTGAGGCATAACATATTTCAATATAGGTGTAATGTACATGTTGCTGGACAAGGTGGTGCTGGTAAAGACTTGGGAAAATACCAAATCCTGGTGGTGCATTAAGTTGTGGTGCATGAAGTGCATAAATTCGATTTCACATGAAGGATGTCATCCAAATTACATTGCTATAGAAATGAAGCATTGTGTAAGCACGTAAAGTAGGAGAGAGTTGTTTCCATGTCGAGAAGCAACTTATTCTAGTAGAAGAGAGTAGTCCACATCTCCTCTTAAGTAATTGTAATGTGATGGCATAGCTTGCTAGGATCATACTGAACCAAAATACCATAATTGAACTTGGATTATTTAAATATTGAGACCAAAACTGTGAGTAACCAAAACTAAAGCTACATATCGAGGAAATTGAGTGAGACAAAACGGCCCTAAATCCCAAATTACCATATTGAAAGTGGAATCTTCCATTGAATCTTGAACAACTGAGTCTCAAACAAGGAGTCTTTATTGACTTGTGAACGAATTCCCCAACTTTATATAACTTAACCTTCAACAAATTTTTGAATGACTGTTATACCTCCTTGGATGTATTCTAAAATAGAAATTCGTTGGGATGCTGCATACGCCACCTTTTCAGTAGCAAATTGACCAGGTACAAGTCCAAGTTTTCACTAGTTAATTTAACAATTGTTTACTAAGTTAAAAGGTCAATTAAGTACTTGCAAGGCTAGGCTATTTAAGGGAATTTTCCATCTCATAGGACGGAGGGCTCGCCTAAACTTGGGAGGGTGAGGGAATTTTATGATTTCCCTAAAGGGTGGTAGGGTTTGACAACCATCCTTTTCTTGAAGTTAGTTGATGCTATCTCCCAAACTTTAAGTACGAAACGAGCCTCTATTGAATTTAACTCTATCAATTTTGAGGTCAAAAATAGGCTAAGCACTACCAATCTTAGGAACTATTCACCTGCACTTCAGAAACAAACCTGTCAGGGAGGAAATGGCTGAAGACAGTGTTGAAGACCAAGAATCCCTCAATGGTATTATAGCAAAGTGGGACAAGAGCAAGCTTAGTATCTCCCTTTGGGTCGTACTCTCTAGCCTCCAGTGTTCTGGGGCCTAGCACAAGCAAGGGGAGGGATATGCCTTCTCCCGCTTCCCATTTACTAAGTTGGCTTCCCCATCCCATCTGATAGAAAAACCATATGACAGAGGAAAAAAATGCTTTGAACTCTCGAACGAAAGGAACTATATTTGGATGTGAGTGAAGAGAAGTTGGTTCTAGCGCAAGAAAGCATAGGAATGTGCAAAAAGGGGAACCAATTATTGGATAGACTTAATGATTCCTTCATACTTAACATAGATCTGATATAAAAAAAGATTTAGGCGGTGTATTTGAATATAGAGGAAAAACTCTCTTTTCTCTCCCCAATCATAAAAATGTATAGTATCCTTTTGACCAGAAAAACCACGGCCCTTCCCTCTACTTATTTAATGTTTGCAAAAAATTTAAAATACTAAGCACATGGAAAAGGTGTGAGGGAAGGGTTTTAAGCGTACTCACCGATTTTGGAGGCATTTTCTCCTATATTTCTTTGTTAGGATTTGTTGCATGTTGTTTACTTAGTTTGAGATCCAGTTGTGTTGTTCTGTTGGGCCTTTCTTTCCTCTACACAGCAGCAACAACCCTAATATGAGATCAAATTAGCTCAGCAATAACCCCAATCTAAGAAAGGATCAGCTTGGAAAAAAAACTTAGCAATGAGGAAAACCCAATTCAAATAGAGACATAAAAATTAAAAAGAGAGATTTAAGGCTCACTACTCACCGATTTTGCAGCCATTGGCTCCTCTACTGCTCTCCTCAACTCTGATCCATGTTTCTAGCTCAGTCTATGATCCCGCTCCAACTCGATTGCTTTGCTTCGCATCCCTCTCCCTTACATGACCACAATAACCCCAGTATGAGATGGATTTCTCTACTCACCGGTTGGGTTTCTCTCTTAGAATGAGTAAAATTTGGCGGGAGGTTAAAGCTAATTGTTTTTACCAATTTTGGTGGGAGCTAAGTTTTTTTTTATATATATATAATTTTTTTATGTTTTTAGTTTTCAATCTATTGTTTACATATATTTATTATTTAAAAGTATTACATATTATTTTTATTTTTATTATTTACTTATTAAAAGCTAATTGTTTGCACTAATTTTAGTTAGAGGTAATTTTTTTCATATATATTTTTGTTTTATGTTTTTATTTTTTAATTTCTTGTTTATATATAATTATTATTTAAAAGTATTATTTATTATTTGTATTTTTATTATTTACTTATTATGTACATTTTTTATATTGAAAATTAATAATTTAAATTTAAAAATAATAATTTAAAATAAAAAATAATATTTAGTTTTAATATAAATTTTGATTAAAAAAATAAATTAAAAATAAAATGATGAGGCTAGTGATGATGACGTTGACTACATTGGTGTTGATGACTATCATTATCATCACCATCTTGATCATGATCATCATCATGATCATCATTAAGAACCTCATTGTCATCATAAGCATCACGGTCGTCATCGTGCTCGTTTGTAGTCATCTTTGTTACAACCATCAACCTCACCCCATCCCAAGAGATGGCTTGGGCGCTCGGTTGGGAAAGACGAAATTTCGGTTGGAAAGACTTGGAAAGGGGACACCTTAGCTAAGAAACGGAAAGAAGGTGGGGCACACAGACCAAGTATGGGCATGCTCCCACAAATGAAGCCCACACCCAAGCAAGTGGAGCTTAGAAACCCCACGAGTGTGGCACCTAGACAACATGTTGGAAGGTGGCGTACAACAGTGAGACAGAGACCGAAGTTCTCAAGAGAGCGGTTGGATGCACCTTGGAAGGAAGCACGGATTAATAGGTACAAATGACCCAAGCACTCCACTAGAAGCGCACTTGGCACCACACCAACCACCAGGGACGTTCTTAGTGGAAGCTCTCAACAAAGTTTGAGTTGTTGGACCGAGTGCCTAGGAGAGATGCACTGACACCTCAACAAGACGGATGGCTAGTGCATTTAGTGCACTTGGGGGAGGTCGGCATGGAGATGAGTGCCCGCGAAGATGCACCCGACGTTTGACCAACATTTAGCATCCCGGAACGATAGACTGACGAGCACGCGTGCGCATGGGAAGTGGACCCTCTGGTGGAGTTAGCGCGTCAGTCGAGAGCTAGCATATGTGCTAAGAAAAGAGGCACACCCACCTATGGGCCCACACTCACCCTTGCGACATGTATAAAGGCACGACAACTAGGATGGAAAGAGGCAGGTTTTGATGAGCATCATCAGAAAAGAAACGAAGTGATAGAAGTCGAGACATCCGAGCCGGGGAGGCATACGAGCTTAGTCCTAGGAACAATCGCTAAATGGATCAACTCAGAAACGCAATAGGGTTGCGAAAGAAGTGTCGATCTGGAAATCTGGCACTCCAAATGAGTTCAGTCCATGTGATGGTTGATAGGCGCTATAGGGGTTAGTTGGTTGACAGTATTAAGAGTTGGACACCCGGGTGGGGTCGACTCGACTCTTTGTATTGTTGTAGATGGAAGTGTGTTTACTGGTTGGGCATACACCAAGAGCATTTCCAGTATGTGGTCTATCCATTATTGTAAATATGTTATTAATACAAAGTGAACAGGGCTAGCCTGTTCGACGAACCCGCCATTATATTTGTCTCTTGTGTAAATTTACTTGATGCATGAAATTGATTAAGTGTTCAAATGATGGTTAAGAGAAAATTCGTGTGACTGCTTTGTTGGATTTCTGAAGATCGAGGTACATGACACGAATATTACTAATAGAAGGTAAACAATTTATAAAATGTACACTTCATTTTAAAAATTGCAATTTTCCATGACACAATTAAAAATGACTAATTCATATTCTTCTAGCTAGTCATTTTTTATTCCGTGACTAAATTGGTCATTTGTGTTAGTCATTTTTAACTCTGCCTCTTATTATCTAGTCATATTTGTTAACTGGTGAATAAATTGGTCGTTAGTTTTAGTCGTTTATAGTTAGGTCAATCAAAATTGCTCGTATTTAGCAGTAAATCACTTGAAAAACCCATGGTGACTAGAATTTTTAGTCACGTAGTAGCTAATTCCTCATTTTTTACTAGTGTGTGGGAAAAAACATAGTTGGAGCTCATTGGTTTAACTCTGGATAACTAATTCAGTTCACAATTAGTTAACTATTGAGGTAGGTGAACAAAAGGTGCCACGCTCCCTTGAATCATGCAAACTGGTGCTAGGGTGACTGGTAGTGAACTAGTTAGTCACAACTATAGCATAATTAAACATGATTGAATACCTACCACAAACAACTAAAGGTGACTGTTGGTGGCACTCGTAGAGGGTTCCTAGAATGTATGGATTGGCACCAAAACTCAAATGTGTAGATGACTCTTGGGCATGTCCTCCCTTACTCTCATAAATTGGTAATGACCTCCTAAGCTAGGGAAAATGAGCAAATAGATTATGCGGGTAAATGGAGGAGTAATTAATCCTAACACCCTCCTTAATCCTAACTTTGGACAACCTGGGCCCTAGAAACTAGGACAAAAGTCACCCATACAATCTAAATGTAATAAAAATACTACTTAATAAAAAAGGAAACAGAGAAAACCTCTTGGGAAACCCCCCCCCTCAAAATAAACAATAAATCATGAAACAAGTGTTACGAAGAGAAACTTCCTATGGCTTGGGGTGTACCACAACAGACAGTGAGACCTAAGAAATCAATCCCTTCCCAATATGCAAGAGAAACCAAAAATCTAACACTAAAGGATCTCGAACCATACCGTATTCCGCACGATTGAAGTAGATCCCCATTGATCTTTTTCCAATCCTGCTTGCACTAGCAATTTGATCTCAAAAACAGAAAACAAGACAAGCATGCTATATAATATGGTTTTAGATCTACTCTAGCATATATAATCAACAATGTATAAGAAATTAAACATATCCATGGATTTAATATTCATTCAAATGCACATTATTGGACAAGAAAATATATTTCTATTAATCAAATCAGAGATTACACAAATGACAACCTCTGTCGACACGTATGCGAACCGGAGAAATTGAGTCCTCCACTTGGGCCTCCACCACCTCAATCCTCCATCTCTCAATAGCAAGCTCACAAGCAAAGGAAAGCTTGGGAAGAACACAAAGTGCTCCACGGGTACAAAGGGATGCAGACTCAAGTATATGCAAGCTACGGCAACAATGGACTATAGTTTCCTTGCTCTGCAATTCCTCTCCTTCAATGTATTCAAAGCGTTCCTTATATAGCACTCCAAAGGGGTAATGGAGGGTCAAATACGAGCGATCTCGAGGCATATGGAAGGCCAAGAGTTAAGTGGTTCAGACACACATCAAGGAAAACTCCAAAAATATTTGGACTTATGCACACATCCCGATATACGCAGGTTTAAGGTCAATATCCGCATATACATGTGAGTATGGGATTAAAATTCGCGTACAGTAATAAACAAGTGTTTTTAGGGATGAATTTGGAAACATCAAAGTATAATATCAGTCCATGGGGTCCAAAGAATCTGCAGAGGGAAAGGGAAGGCCATAAATATGTGATCAACCATGTGTGGTAAAATCAGCTATAACAGATTCCCCCTAATGTGTGAGGTCAGAGGGGTAACATGATGGCCGAAATGCATTATAAATCCATCCCAAGTGGAGTGATGAAGAACCATCCATCCATTAGTATAGTACAATAATCAATCTCTGCATATGACTATATATACATATAGCAGTCCCGGATACATAAGAGTACAATGGCCATGAATAGGCATGATATACAAAATGTGACATGTGTGGTCATCGCCACGTACAATATATAATAGATTAGAATCTCCATGATGAAGATATACAAAGGATCAAGATCTCCATAGAAGCTGAAGATATACAATGGATCAAGATCTCCATAACGGCTGAAAATATCTGACATACACTGGAATCAAATCACAAGAGCTGAAATCTCATGAACACTGGCACGATCAAGGAGGTAACATATAGGGAATGCCACCAAGCTGGAAAGTCTTCTACATAAACCACTACAAGTACATGTCCTACTATGTGAATAGAGGTGTCGAGGTTGAACATAGTAGTCCATCATCTGATTATCGGTCATTGATGTATACCGTTAACAAACGCGTGATCACCCACCGATAATGAAAATGGGAATCAAGGTACTAAAGTAAAATCTAACAAGTGGGAATAGATGTGTTGAGGTCAAACACTTGGAAGAATCCATCAATCAAGAGACATTGATGTATTCCCAAAACTGTTGATGGAGAGATAACCTACCACTGATGACTATAAGTCTCAAGGAACTCAAATGATTGTAGACTCCTTTCCCAGAATTAATTTTCTGAAATCGATGGGATGGAATCCCCTAGAAGGAGGGCATTAAGGCATCCCCCATAAACCAACATGAGGTAATTAGAAACGATGTATAATGTGGAAGGACTCTAACAAGATGTGCACGAACCAGTAACAGTACCGGGAATGGTCGACATGCAAAGTCGAGATAACCGACGAATGGCCGACTCAGGCTTCAACTTCCTTTGAAAAAAAGCATAAAGGCAAATGGTGACTGAAGATAAGCAACATGGACTCGATATGAAAACTGGGACATCTATGTGATGCAAGAGGCATCAACAAAGGCTCCATAAGGACTGGAAGCTTAACTAGTCAGTGGATGTAAACTCATAGTAACGAGTACAGCTCCTAAATTCAAACTAATAACCCAACCAATGGATGTGATATACAGTGCTCTATTCAAAGGCGACACGACTCGACAACTGCCAAAGGTAACATCTTTTCCTGTCTAGATTTTTGGGTTTTTGGTTTTTTTGGACTTTTTCAGATATTTTGAAAAGCTTGAAAAAGAATAAAAGTGCTTTATAGTTACAAATCTAGGAGGAGATGAGTGTCAAGGGTCAAACAAGCTAGTTCCAATAAGTGGAACATACCTATACTCAATACAAGAAAACATGTGTAGGATAACGACACTCGGGGGAAGGTCCCCTCCTGGTAAAAAATGGGGGATCAAGCTGCAAAAGATATGTAAAAAGGCTCTGTTTGGATAGACATGAGACAAGCTCAGGCTATATTGCGGATAATCAAAGTCAAGGAAGTCGGCATAAGGCTGAATAAGGAAATCAAAACTCATGATAATGCAATTACAACTTGACATATACAAGGGAGTCCAGGGGGAAATACCAGCATAAAGTTCAAGAGGAGTATGAAGCTCTTGCTCAAAGTCATGGCAGTACTATACAAAGGACTCCGACACCCTAAAGGAGAAATGTCGACATGGGCACCAAATGCAAAACAGGATCTAACTAGGGTACCCATGTATGGGAAAGCTCTATCATTCACAACATGTCACTTCTAAAAGTAGCAAGAAGGTTTTGTGACAAGATAGAAAGGGTTCGTACCTAGGGTTAAAATGAAATGGTCATAAGGTTATGCAAAATGCAAGCGGATGTGAAAACCTAACCTATATGCCAGTTTAGACGTAATACTTGAGATAGGCACAAACGGGTTGAAGACATGATCAAACCGCACTCAAAATGGGCTCCTACAACATCACATTAGTTCAAATGGTTAGAAACGGTCAAAAACTATAGAAAGTGAGTAAAAAATTCAAAATTTTTCTATAAATAGTGAAACATTTAAAAATTTTCATACAATTTCAAATTTTTACCCACCATAGTGCATTTGAGCTCAAAACTTCAGAAGCGAATTCCAGGAGCATTATCTGGCGGAATTTCTCCACGTTTGATCCAGGTAAATTCCCTTGCCCCTCTCTTGCATTTTGATATAAAAGTTTTCAATTTTCATGGTCAATTTAATTTTTTGGGCCATCCTAACTTGGGCGTTTCAGCCCACGTGGAAATCGGGCTTTTTCCGCGTATAGGGCTCACCATATGCAAAAAATGCCTGGAAACCCACGTACATATGCGGTTGTTTTGCAAACAGTCGTGTATAGGGACGCGAACAAGGTTTTCATAGGTAAATCATAACCAAAAATTTTGTTTTTTGTGCAGGATGGTACTAGAGTGGAGAGAAAGGGAACATGGTGATGTTGAGGAAGTTGTTCAAGCTGATCTCATGGCTCAAAAAGCAGTACGGGCATGTGGCTTATACAATTTTTGGTGTCTTGGAAACTTGAGGGAAAAGCCAAGACTACTCCAGCTGCTAGTGGATTACTGGGATCCAGAGTCTGAAACATTTCAGAAAGATGGGATGTCTTTCAGCATTGAGGTTGAGGACATATATTTCAGTGACAGGTTTGTCCAGATGAGGGGAGGTGGTGAACCTTCGATCTCGTGGGTGAGGAGGCGGGCTGACCATAGATGAGTACATAGCCTTGTACTGTCTTCCAGATACAGAGAAGGTTGGGAGTCAAATCCTAACAAACTCGATTCAGATTCTGGGGCTGAAACCCATACTTTTGGCCTTATGCAGGATTGCGAGTTTGGCTTCACTCCACCAGGCCTCATGGCCAATGATGTTCTATGCGGTAGAGTGTATACGGCCTACAATATATGACTAGAGTACTACACTGTTAAGCAACATGAAACAGCAGCTCAGTGACTGCAAGATGGGAAAAGTGCAGAAATTCAGGTTTGGCAGCATACTGAGCACATTCTTCTTTGAGAGGGTGCCAGGGCTAAGCCCTAGAGTAGACATTGTTCCACATGGAATCCATGATCCACCTCAGCGACGCTGGGCTAATGTCATGTGCATACTGGGAGGTGGCAGGGTGGCTAACCCCTACCCAACAGAGTTCTTTCCATGGTGGCGAAGACAGCTGATCGCCATAGATGACTATCCCTATGCAGGGATTGACTTCTGCGGTGATCCAAACATGCCCCTACCACTAGGAGCGGCTTATGGAGACATAGGTAACGAATCCCAAACCCACTTTTAATTTTTGTATTATTTAAATTTTTTCTGTTTTTTGATATATGAAATCAAAAGACATGTTTTTGGTGTGACGACACATAGTGACACTTTATCATGCATATGCAAATGTAGGACCACGACGGCCAAATGGATTTCCTCGTCATTGACGGAAGGGAAGAGGTGTGAGATCATGGGTGTGGATGTTGAGCAGACGCTCGAGAGCATTCACATGAACTTTGTTCAATTGACATAGAGAGTACCCATGGCGCAATTCGAGGACTTGCCTGAGGTCCCTGAAGAGGAACACTAGTGCTAGGTCTGGGCTGTGTTTGTGAAGGAATTGCCACCGCAGGAGTGGATGGCGCAATGTGACTACTATTACCAAACCTCTCTGCAGGGAAAGGAATGGAAGTTCCCCCAGACGTAGTACCAGGGTCACCAACTGGTTTGACGTGAGGTGCCAGACCGGGATTAGGAATATCAGGCATGCCATATATAATGTGGCCAGTGCTGGTGGATTCATGGCGAGTCTCTTCACCCAGATAGTATAACCAATACTGGGGGTCGGAGCTAATGTAATCAGGAAATTATGATAAATCATCTTGTGACGGTCCAGTCCCATCAGGACCAAACTTAGACAGATTTCCATATGTGCTTGAAGGATCAAATTCCACCGCCAGAGGCAAGGAAGGTGGAAGCTATGGGACCTCATGCTCATGACAACTCATAGCGAGATATCTGTGTGAATCAAAGTGATGACTAGTCCACCCAGAATTTCTGGCTCTCTCTCCTAAGGGAGGAGGAGACGGAGAAGATGGAAGACCTGCTAAATGACAAGAGCGATAGGGAACCACACTCGGATCCACAATGACTCAACAAAAAGAAAAGACTCGATCTATCTACACAACCCTAAGCAAACTAGCATGCACAAAGCATACACCTAAGAAAATCTAAATCCAAACAACAAGCAAACCAAGGGTAGGATAAGTGAGATCCTGAATGAAGCAGGTATGTCTCGCCTAGGAGAGGCTTGAGACTCCCATACACAACAAGTGGAGGTTCGTAACCAATTATAGTGTCCCTCAGCTTCAATGCATATAGCGACTATGTTTTTCGACCCCTACCTAGCTAGGACACCTGCAGAATAACCTCTGCAAATACCCCCTCAATAACCTAGGTAAGGCAACTAAGGTCACCTCAATATAACTAATTCTCGGGCAAACATTCGCAGGCGGGATTGACCGTATGGGAAGGGTGGCAAAGCCCAAATCCTGAAAGCACAAATGGTACCCCAGGGGTGCACCAGCCAATACCTCAAAGGCCCCCAGATATGAATACAATCCTGGAAATATCTCTGGTGCTCACAGAAAGTAACCAAGGGTCATCCCAATCACAATCGCGTGCACTGCCTCGTGCTTAACTCCAATGTAAGAGGAGCGTCCTAAGAAACACTAATTATACCAAGGGTTTCACACTCTCACCTGGATAGACACCTAATTGTTTTGTTTAGTGGTCTTAGAGAATTAACTTACAATGAACTATTCCAAGACCCTAAAACTTAATCTTTTTTATGCACCCTAGAAAAGAAAAGAGTGTAATTCATTTGATTAAGCGTTGATTTTATTTGGCTGTTATACTGAAAGGGTAATCGTCGTGCAACTTATGGTTTTATGACACAACATAAAGAAAAATGCACACCTAACAATCAATGCAATTGCACTGTGTAGAATGAAAACAAGGTAAGCTACTACGTGAAGTGCAAAATTTTTCCTTCAAATGTAACTGCAATCATTCCTATATGAAAATCTGACTAAAATTCACCAAGCAAACCTAATGCAAGTACCATACTAATGCAAAATGCAAGCAATGCATAACTATGCAAAAAGCAATATATTTTTCTATTTTTGAATTAAATGAGATATAAAAGCAAAAAAGATGACTCTACAACCCTCAAACTCTGCAACCACTCACAAACAACAGCCAAGCAAAGCACTAAGATAAAAGAGACCTAATGCACTAATCTCAAAAAAAAAAAGTAGAAAATGAATGACAAGAACATTTCTAAAAATCAAACTAAAAACATTCTCTGGTAAGAAATAGAGGGTTTAAACAGACTCCAGAAGCATCCAAGAAGACTCGGCAATCATCCAAAATCACCCAGCAACACTTGATCCTCCCAATGAGGCTAAAAATCAAGGCATACATGACTGTTCTCAGTAAACTTGCATACATACGCGACTATTCAAGGAAAACCCGTGTGTATATGCGACTATGAACGCTAAACCCGTGTATAGGAAGAAAAAGGAAGAAAAATAAGGTAAACAGACAAGCTGAGACAAAATTTACTCCTCCAGGACCCTACTGGGAAAACATGCCCCCAAATCTGACATAGAAACAAAGAAATCAAAGCAATGCAAGTACATTGAATACTGAAAACTCCCAAAGAGAAACAACTAGGAACCTCCCCAGTATGGTCGCCAATTCTGTTATGGAGAGAAACTTCATATGGCTTGGGGTGTACCACAATAGACAGCTAGACCTGAGAAATCAATCCCTTCCTAATATGCAAGAGAAACCAAACATCTAACGCTAAAGGATCTCGAATCATACCTTATTCCGGACAGTTGAAGTAGATCCTTGTTGAGCTTTTTCCAATCCCGCTTGCGCTAGCGATTTTCTCTCAACAACTGCAAACAAAACAAGCATGCTATATAATATGGTGTTAGATCTACTCTAGCATATATAATCAACAATTTATAAGCAATTAAACGTATCCATAGATTTAATATTCATTCAAATGCACATTATTGGACAGGAAAATATATTTCTATTAATCAAATCAGATATTACACAAGTGACAACCTCTGTCAGCACGTCTATGAACCGGAGAAACTAAGTCCTCCACCTGGGCCTCCACCACCTCAATCCTCCATCTCTCGATAGCAAGCTCACAAGAAAAGGAAAGCTTGGGAAGAACACAAAGTGCTCCACAGGGACAAAGGGATGCAGACTCAAGTATATACAAGCTACGGAAACAATGGACTATAGTTTCCTTGTTCTTCAATTCATGTCCTTCAATATATCCAAGGGGTTCCTTATATAGCACTCCAAAGGGGTAATTGAGGGTCAAATCCGAGTGATCTCAAGGCATATGGAAGGCCAAGAGTTAAGTGGTTCGAACATGCATCAAGGAAAACACCAAAAATATTTGGACTTATGCACACATCCTGATGTACGCGGGTTTGAGATCAATATCCACGTATACACATGAGTATGGGACTAAAAGTCGTGTACGGAAAGAAACAGGTGTTTTTAGGGATGAACTTGGAAACATCAAAGTACAATATTAGCCCATGGGGTCCAAAGAATCCGCAGAGGGACAGGGAAGGCCATAAATATGTGATCAACCATGTGTGGTAAAATCATCTATAACAACAAGCCTCCATACTTGAGAGAAAAAAATTCTTCTTGAGCAAAAAACATGTGAAAAAATTGCGGCAATCTGCAACTCTATGGAGCAATAACGTAGAATGTTGGTTCTTGTGTGAACTAGTATCCTGGTACCGTGCATGTGAAATTTTTGGTCTTCTTCCAATCCATTGATAGATAGCATAATAATTGTTTCCTTTGTCTCTTATTTCTTAAGGAAGAGTGACATGATCCAATTTGTTCTTCAGTGAGCCGAATTGTTAATCAGTCATTACCATCATGTAGAATCTCTCTTAAGGAAGTGAAACTGAATGGGAGAGTGCAACATGTTCATTCTGATACTGGAACCTTGTTCTTCTTTTATTATCTAGATTCCCAGCAACATTCCCACCTGCTTCAATGATCTTTGGGGCCCATTTAGGCCTCTGATTTGAAATAATTTTTGGATCGGGATCTGGATCCTCTTGAGATTCAATCTCAATGTCATGTTCATGTGTATCATGAATCTCATCTTTTGAATACAAAAAATTATTCAAAATATCATTGTCTTCAAATGGAAATGAAAGAGAGTTTATATCTTCTTCTGATTCGGCTTGTGGTGGATCATGCACCTGATCTTCTTCAAATTGCACAATGCATTGTCTGAAGCACCTCCTGGTTTCAATTTCCAACAATTTATATGCCTTAGCATCCTAAACATATCCCAGTAGTATGCATTCTCTTCTATGGCCTGGAAATTTGTTGTCTTATTAGTAGGGATTATGGCCCAATCTTTGGAGCCAAAAACTCTCAGGTGTGAGACATTGGGATTATTTTCCAATAGTGCTTCGAAAGGAGTGGCCCCAATCACTAATTTGTGAGGAACCCTGATTTTGATATATGAAGTACAATTAACAGCCTCATCCCACAGGTAAGGATGAAGGTTTCTTGCTTCGAGAAGTTAGGTTTCCATCTCCTTCAAGGATCTATTCTTCCTCTCAACCACACCATTATGGTGTGGTGTATATGGAACTGAGTGTTCCATTCGAATTCCTTTTGATGCACATAACTATTGAAAATATATTTCGACATACTCACCTCCATTACCATATCTAAGTGACTTTATCTTCTTCATGAGTTTGTTCTCAGCTAAGTATTTAAAGACTTTGAAGGTCTCAAATACCTCAAAATTTTGATTCAGAAAGTATACCCAACAATACCTTGAACAATCATCAATGAAGGTCAGAAAATAGCTGGATCCATTCATTAATGTTGTAGGAATTGGTCCTGAGACATAATTGTGTATTAGATCTAGTGTGGAGGCATCTCTTGTTGCATTTCCAGCCTCATATATTTTCTCTATATGCTTCCCTACCAAGCAACTAGTGCACACTCCTTCAGAATATTTTATGAGAGGCAAGTCCTCAACCAACTTGTCATTGTGCAACTACTGGAGATAAAATATTTCATGGAGATGTGGATGCACAATGACTGATGTATTGGCCACAACAATGAATCCCTAAAGCTTAGGTGGCCACAACAACTCCTTGTAGATGTGGATGCACATGAAGCTGAAGGCTTCATCTAGCTTATTTAGAAACTTAGATTTCTTAATATGTTGTTGGGGTTCGACTTATCTGCCCATTATCATCCTATACAGGCCTTTATAGTGCAAGGAAATCTACATATCTTCCCTCCAATCAATGTAATTAAAGGGTGTAAGGATCCTTGGAGATACAACAGTTGAATTCTCCATTTCACTAGTATATTGATCAACAATTCTTCAAGAAAATATGAATGTACTTGCAAAAAATCACTGCAAAACACTTCAATTCACAAACATTGTCAGTTAAAACCTATCCACCTCGACATGAGCACTTTTTCTGAATCCATCACATCTAGATAGACTTCTCTAGACAGAATCCAAAGGGAGCAATGCAATTATTCCAGGAATTATGTGGAAACTCAACTGCTTTTGGTGCAAGCATGGAGGTTTGTGAGGTTTGTTGTTGGAATGAACATAGGATCTGATACCATGTTAAATTTCATGAACCATATATCTACAAGCCTAAATGAAAGCACTTTGAAAAGAAGGATGTTGTGGAATTGATAAATCAATGTAAACTAAACAATGGATTCATGACAAAATTTTCACACAAATAAGACAAGAATTGGATAGAATATCAGTAGATCAATCTTCATTAACATGTCAGTAATACAATTGTCATACAATAAGGAGAATTCAAATACCGTGGATAAGATTTGAATTCACCAACTCAAACTAGCAGATGTGCTAACTCAGTGTGGAGAAAATCATAGCTGGAGCTCACTAGTTTAACTCTGGATAACTAATTCAATTCACAATTAGTTAACTATGAGGTAGATGAACAAATGGCGCCACACTCCCTTGAATCATGAAAACTGGCACTAGGGTGACCGACAGTGAACTAACTAGTGACAATCGGAGCATAATTGAACACGACTGACTACCTACCACATACAATTGAAGGTGATTGTTGGTGGCACTCAGACAGGGTTCCTAAAATGTAGGGATTAGCACCAATGGAACCAAAAATCAAAAGTGTATATGACTCCTGGGCATGTCCCCCCATACTCTGGTAAAGTGATAATGACCTCCTAATCTAGTCAAAATGAACAAATATACTATGTGGGTAAAGGGAGTATTAATTAATCCTAACAAATGCAATCTATGTAGAGGGATTAGGGATATTCCCCTCATTTTTTGAATTACTCTATACACTATACATGTACATTAACACCTAATGCATGTAGGCATAATCCTTGCAATTACCAATCCGTAATTATGCCATGCACAATACTTATGCATTTACCAATTAGTTTAATATACAATAAGAGAGGCAATGTAAAATGGACAAGAAGTGACCAATCAAATCATTGAACAATAAAATAGGCAACACACATTAAACAAGCATCGACCAATCAAACTAATGGATAATAAAAGAGGAAATGCAAAGTAAACATGCATCGACCAATCAACCCACTGACATTAGATATGAAATGCATAGTTCCCACCGATCAATCTATTGAGCAGTAAATATGCAATATTAATTCATTCTAAAGCATACAATAGATTGATCTTTAATCTCTTAACTTCTAAAATTAAAAAGTAGGATACAACCAAACTAATATTTGAAGTGAGGCTTCTAAATATTCTGTTAACATAAGGGGTGTTAAATTTCTTTCACAATGCACATTTATAATATATTAGTGCAGATAAACAAAAGGTATATATCTTTGTATAAGGCCCAACAACCGTAATGTTGGAACCTAAGTTGTGATACAACTTTGCAACATACTCGACCCCAAACAAATCACTAGGTTCTGAATACTTTCAATATTCTAACAAGGAAGGATGGGTTGTAAGTTAAGCATAGCATATAATGTACTCTAGGATTATGCCAACATGTCGTTAAACCAAATAATAAAAAACAATTAGTCATTAAGGAAGACAACCCTTCCAATGCAAGTCTATATCCCAACGTACATGTGATGCAATGTGATGACACATGAATACAACCGATCTAGTAATCATTTCATAGGTAAATTTATTTCATCATCACATCTAAGGGAAGACTCACATCATCATTTAACCAAATTATTAACTTCATCTATATAATGCTAATAGAATTCAACTTCTAATATATAAGTAAGGCATAATTATAACACTTATTTAAGTTGAACTTCAATACTACAATTCATCATATTTATAATATTTAATTATCAACCATTAACCCAATTTAAGATCTAATCTGAAACATCCATACACGACCCTATAGTTTGCCCAAAAAATAGATCTCCGAATGATCATAATATATATGCAAACTAACCTCCATTAGAGGCAACAATGCATCACAAAAATTGATCAACGAGCTACTTATCTATCAACATAAATCAAACATGTACAAGGAAGTGAAATTTAATTGTAACATAAATAATAAGATAGCTCAAGTTCCATGGGAACATGTACAATAGTAACATAGTCAATAATATGTATCCTTATTTATGGTGCAACTAGCATCAATAGGACAAGGTTCCTCCCAACCTTAGTCACAACCAAGCCAAACTACTTGAGAAGGTCACCTTGAGTTGAGGTCATGGATCCACATGTTAAGGAACTCTCTCTTTCCAATTTTGTCTGTAAGGACAATACTCATTCCCACAACCTGAGGGACACAACACATGATTTCCCTTCTCCTTCCATACACATTGCGACCACTATGATCTCTTTCACAATAATTTCCCCTCTCCTTAAATACAAAGCATGAACATTAGGAGCACTCAATATTAGATCAAATATCAGTTTGAGAATCCACGACTCAATCTCTCACCACCTACTTACTCCTCCACCCCACTACCAAGTGCAATGGTAAATCAAAATCAAAATTAGGAAACAAAGAGTACTATTAGGAAACAAAGAGTAACAATTAGGTGTAA
>LPNX010412273.1:11902-30986 GCA_001517045.1 Pseudotsuga menziesii | reverse complement strand
AGTCCATAGTCCAGGAAACTAGTGCCACCGTAATAATCAAATAACAACATCACATATGTTCGAGGCTTACCGTCGGGGAATTAAATAGGTCATGGCGGCGGGTTTGATTTTGTAGAACAAGAATATGATGATAATCACACTACTGAAGATGAAAATCGGCAAGAATAAAATTAGCCATCAATACCAACAATAGTTAATCATCTTTCATAAGAACAACTTAATCAAGAACAATAACTGAGGAGGAGCTTTCATGAGAAAAAGAAGCTTGGAAGGTATGGATTGGAGCCAACTAATTTAAATTATTTTGTTGCTACTCCTTGCAATATTCAACCACGAACTATTGGTGTATCTCTTTTCAATCATGTCATTTCATATGATCCTCAACAATTTTCTAATGCTTTTGGGAAAATTGAATGGGAATTTTCCATGACAAAAGAATTATCTTCATTGATGAAGAATCACAAATGGGATCTCATTCCTCTTCCTAAGGGACAAAAACTAGTTCGTTGCAAATGGGTCAATAGAACCAAATATGTTGTATATGGTTCTATTAGCATGCATAAGGCACAACTAGTGGCCAATGACTTTTCACAGGTTGAAAGAATTGATTATTCCAAGACTTTTTCCCTTATTGCCAAGACGAACTGTATACATCTGGTGCTTTCTCTTCGGCTCCCTCCCAAGGTTGTCCAATTTACCAGATGGATGTGAAGATTGATTTTATGGATGGGTATTTACAAGAGGAAAAATGCACTGAGCATCCTATTGGTTTTGTGCAAGATTATACATTCACTATATGGTCTCAAACAAGCTCCTCGAGCTTAGTATGATAAAATGGGAAGTTTTCTGTTGGCTTCAAGGTTCCATTGTTGTCATTATGATTCTATAGTTTAGACTTAAAGGAAAGGCTCAAATCCTTTGATTTTTTTTGTATGTAGATGACTTAATTCTCACAGTGAATTCTCCATCCATGATTCAGAATGTCCAACAAGAATTGATGGAACAATTTGATATGACAAATATTGGCCTTCTACATTACTTTCTTGGTCTACATGTTCTTAGTCTTCAGAAGGCATCTTTATTTTTCAGAAAAATTATGCACTTGATTTACTTCGTCACTTTGCCATGGTTGATTTTAAGCCTACACCTAGTCCATTTCAGTCATATGTTACTCTTTCTACCAATTTCTCTTCACCTCACATTATTCGGTTATTGTATCGGAAAACTAGTTGGGATTCTATTATATTTGACTCATACACATCACGACATATCCTTTGAAGTTTTACGTGTCTCTCAATTCTCTCAATATCCTGATGAGAGTCACTATAAGGAAGCAAAGTGCATTCTCAAGTACATTCAAAGTACTACCAAGTTTGGAATTATGTACCCCTATGGCGCTCTTCATATTAAGGGATTCATTGATTCTGATTGTGCTAGTTAGGTTTATGAATGGAAGTCCACGTCTAGTTTTGTTTATCGCCTTGGCTCTTCTCCTATTTTCTAGTAGCGTAAGAAGCAACCAACACTTGCATTATCTTTTGCAGAAATTGAGTATCATGTTGTAGTTATTGCTAATCAATAAGTCCTTTGGCTTCAATAGCTAATGATAGGGTTTGGCATTCAACAGGATAATCCCACTACTCTTTGATGTGATAATCAAAGTTCCCTGTACATTTCTTGCAACCCATTTTAGCATCAAAGGGAAAAACAAATTGAGATTCACATGTATGCTTCATTCAGTAACTCATCTAGAATAATGTTCTTAGTTTGGAGTATTTTCCTACCAAAAATCAAGTTGCAGACATCTTCACTAAACCTTTGGCATCTCCTCATTTTATTCAGTGATGATCCATGCTTAGGGTGAAATAAGTTGTCCTCAAGGGGTCATCTTGAGTCCTCCTACCTTCACATTTTGTTTGGGTTGTTTTCTCTCTTTTGGGAACGATTTTTCCCTATGGGTTTTTCTCTTTTTCTCTGATTATGAGAGTTTGTACTTGTGTACCTTATTAGGCCTAAATGTCGACACCCATTTTTTGTGTTCTTTGTTTATTCCCTACGTTTCCTTTATGGGGGAGGTTAGTGTTTTGTGTTTTCCAATGTATCCATAAAGAGTTAGTTGTAAAATTACATAGGTGTTATTATCGGCCCAACTTTTCTTAGCTAATGTTGGCCCTCTTCTATTATTATAAATAGATACATTCTCTTGCATTTATATAAAGCTTATCAATTAGTTATTATTTCTCTCGTAGAAGGTTTCTTTTGTTTTGTAGCTCTTGGTTTCTTGTGTATTTTTTGTCACATGTCAATGTCAGTGAATATATGTCACAATGTATAACAAAGCTATAAAATCTAAGAATAAATGTTTTCACCGTGGATATTCATTGTGATATGTTTTTAGATTTCACTGTGTTAAATCTTAGAATTCCCAATGTTTCGAATGTGTGTCCAGTTGAAACATTATAAATTCTAAACTCTAACACAATGAAATACAAAAATATAACGATGAATATCCACTGTGAAAACCTTTCATCTGAAACATTAAGAATTCTAAACTCTAATACAATAAAATCTAATAACATGTCACGAATCTATAAAACTTTTATTCTAATTTTTTTATAACCATTTAAACTAAACAACTAGGCGAAGTAAAGAAAAAAATATTTTATCTACATCCAAAAAAAATTAAAAACAAATGCAATATTAAGATATACAACTATTTTTTTTGGTTGTTCATCCATATCAATAGAAACTTAGAATTAAATATGAGACAACCAAATACAATTTGGGTTAAGGATTTTTTATGTGATTATCAATGAAAGGAATTCACTTATACTTAATTAGATGAAATTGACTCTCTCAATGCTTTTATTGAGTATTTTTTATACTTTATCAATATCTAAACTTTATTTACTTGAGATAAAAATTCCTTAAAGTGAGAAAAAAATATTTTGTACATCAAAAGAAATATATATAATGAATTTGTTTACTTTTAATTATTATATATTTGTTGATGATAATAGTTAACAACTATTACTTGAACCAATTTTGGTTTATCGACCCTTAAAAAGAGAAGTAAGTAATTATTTGGTTTGCTTTAAACCTTTATTTCTATGCTCAAAAAGCTTGGGGAGTATTGTTCCTAAATTACCATAATTTTGATAAGCTAAAATGTTAGGCAGATTTACATTGTAACAAAAATTTTGAATTGAGATCTTATGTGGGTGTACGCAGGGAAATTTAGGAGGAAGTGCTTTTCATTCTCAACACGCATAGTCTCACAAAGATGACGAATGCTTTCAACCCACGGAGCTTTAGGAAATGTTCAACACCTTGTTTCACTATGTAGCTCATGAGAGTTCGTTCTTATTTTAGCTATGTAGATCTTCTTATTTATACTAGTTAAAAGAGAGAGATAAGTTTGATATTTTGGAATCGAATTAATGACCTCTTTGTAATATCTTAAATTTATTTTATCCTCCAAATTTTCATTACACCACAACCTCTCTTTAAAATTCAAAGTAATAATATTTTTAATCTTATTTATATTTTGCAATGTGACATTTTCATCAATCCTCTAATGCTTTAGCCAAAACATGACATGTTTATGCCAACCCCGCTTGAGCCTCAGGTGGTTTTGATTGGACTTTAAAGCAATTTGAGGAAGTCTCTGGTATCCCAAGTTATTTAACTCTTTCTTTTGCACTAGGTACCTGGCCATAGCTATGCTCTCAATCGAGGAAAGGCCCACTTCAATGAGGAGAATATAATAAGGCATATTGACTTTAAATTTAAAATTGTAAGTTATAAAATGCTTTTGGACTTGCTAAACCCTTCTTCAATGTTCTCTAGAGATGCTACAACCACAAACTTCACACCCATACAAGAGAATGGGAATGACGAGTCTCAAAGAGGAATTTCTTTTTATCTCACATCACAAGATTTGTTGACTTACAATTGTTTTGATGACCAAAATAAGCTTTCCACCCTCCATTAATCATTTTCTCAATGTTGTAGTTCTAGCTAAGCTTGTGATGGTTATCAATCCCAAGATATTTCTAGGAAGTCGCTTCCTCCAAGTTGTTATTGTCATATAAAAAATTAGCATAAGTGGCCTTATTGGATTTTTTATCATAACTTTGTCTTTGTCGGTATTAACAGTGATGCCCATACTAGCGCATAAATCCTTGAGAATTGTTAATTGCTTATCAAGATCAAAGGGACACTTTGTCAAAAGAACAATATCATCAGCATAAAGAAAGAGGATGATTGAGGATGATGACAATTATTGCTAACGGCATGCTAGTGCAACTTGCCTCTATTAAACGATCTTCTAACTTATCAATGTATATATACCAAAAAGGGTAGGGGAGAGGAGGTAGACTTGCTTAACTCCTATATTACAATAAATATATTTCGACCAATTGTCAATGCTATTAAACATGACAATGGCATTCTTGTATAACCTTAAATTGCATTGCCTCTCAACTCAAAATGAACCTTTAGCTCTTCTAATGTTTTCCACAAATTATTTATAAGCACTCGGGTATCAAAAGCTTTCATAGAGTCCATAAAGCAATAAAGGAGATTAAGTTTATTATTACGACATTCCTCCGCAGTTATCCTGAAAGTAATGAAGTGGTCTACAATGGAGTGATATATTCTAAAACCGCATTGCCTTTAACCTTTTTACCTTCACTTTAAAGCTATATATTGATTTTTTTTTACTAAAAAGGACAAATTACAAGTCCATCCTACTATGATTATTACAACCTTTCTCTCATTGTGTTTGATTTTGAAAAAAAATAATATATATTCTTCTTAAATGTAAATTTAAAATTCAAATCAATATTATATAAAAAAATCACATTTATTTAATGATTTAAAGACTCTTACCTACATGAAGACTTTAAAAAAAAAATCCTACCTAAAACCCTTTGTCTATTTACGATAGATGGGAAATGAAGAATAACATAGTAATTAAAATATTTATCAGAATTAAATTAATAATAAAATTTAAATATTTTATTTTATATTAAAAATAAAATGTTTTTTTCTTTTTATTATTATATGGGGCACCTAAGGGGTCTCGCCCCATCAGTTCTAATTTTGGGAGCTTAACTCCGAAGGACCCAAAGAATTCCATTTGTGAGAATTGAATCTCCAACCTCAATATCTAGAGTTGTTGGACTTGAATCTCCAACCAATTGAGCTACCCTTCAAGGATATATATATATATATATATATTCCATAAAATTAAAATATATTTTAGAATTAAAATAATAAAATGTAAATATATTATTTTTATATTAAATAGAAAATGTTTATAATAAGACAATAATATGAATACTTTTTAGGCTAGTTAATACTTTTATTAGTAATAAAAAAATGGTTTATAGATAGATATTGTATGAAGTTTGTGGTTGGGTCAAAGGAAACTTGGACCACAATTTAAGCAAAATTTTGGCACTTTCAAGTTTATCTATGAAATTAAGGCTATAAACAGTGCGAAGATTAAGTATATAAACAGTTTCTATGTTCTTAGCATATCCACTATAATAATAAATAAACACACTTGAAGAACCTAGTATTTGTCTACATCATAATCTTCATGAGGATGGATGTTTCAAGTCTTATTTGCACTGGTGCTTGGAGGTTCCATGAAGCAAACTCCATCCCTATAATTGCCTTGTAGATGGCATCTAACTTGCTCTCTATCCTTCACTTTTGGGCTTGGATTTTATTATTTTTCTCCATAATTTCCTCCATCAATAATACTAATTCATTTCTTTCCTCTTTTGTGTCCAACATAACCTTTCCTAGCAAGGTTTTGACATACTAATATTTACGGCAATAGTCCTAAAGTGTTTCATCTCCCAACATCTAGTAGTCCGAGCATCCTGAGCAAAGGCTCCCATATTTCCCTATATCTTAGTCTCCTAAGTATAGTCACTCTCAATTTTGAGTCATTTCTCACTCTCTGCTAGCTCTCTTTGAATGTGGGCAAGGATTAGGTAGAAGTAAGAGGTTTGAAGTTTATGAGTTTCATTTTGGACCCATAGGTCATTAGCTGGGACTTTGGCTTTGTGAGGGTCTCAAGTTTCAGGGTCTATGTCCACGTTCATAGCAGGGGCAGCAAGTTGAAAGGGTAATTTAGAAGCATAGTCAAAGGATATAGGTTCAAGGATGAAATTCGATGGGAAAGGATACTATGTATTGTGCCAATGAGAAAAATGATTAATTATACAATGCGTAAGGATAAAAAAGAAGTGGGATATGATGTATATAATTTTGAGAAAGGAAGAACTTGAGAGCTAACTCATCTTGAACAGAGCCTCTTACCACTTCTATTTGAAACTGAATAAGAAATATAATAGAGTTCAATAATTCAAGACCAACCTGAATAATATATATGTGTCCCATTTTGCCCATGTTGTGGTTGTACTAAATCCCTTGCTCTCTAGTATCATCCCCTTTAATGATGAGTTGATATTCCTGTTGGATCCATGATGGAAATTGTCAATCTCCCCATATTGGCGAGCTTCAAACATAATTAACTCTGCAAACCTATGTTGGCCTAAGCTAAACTCTTGCGTGACCACATTAACACTAAATTGATATTCAAATCTGCCCAATGATGGAAATTGTCAATCTCCCCATGGCTATGATCTTATAGCATAGTTAGCTTTGCCATCTCCCTTGTGCCATCTCGGATTTAATCAATGCTTGAACCTCAATAACACTAAATTGGTATTCATATTTGCCTCATGATGTCAATTGTGAGTCTCACCAAAACACCAAGCATATGGCATTATTGGCTCTGCAAATCTCCTTTGTACATGACTTAACTCAACAAAGCTCAATTGCTTGTCCCAATGATAGATCATGCAATCAAGGGGTGTCATATTTGAAGTGTTAAGTGGCGGGAAGTGCTGCTAGAGGATTGACATTTGGCTTGCTGGATGTCCCCTCATTAGGGTCAATCCCTATTTCCTCATGCACATGCCTAATGGACATCCAAGGAACAACATTATTAATATTAAATTTCAATTGTTAATTTATTTTCTTTTAAATATATATATGTATTTATTTCTTTAAATTTAAAAATGAATAAATAAATAAATCTTTTTAATTTTAAATGGTTTGTAAGTTTTGTATTTAATTTTTTTGAACAAGTTAATGTAACTCTAATATTTTTTCTAAAAAATTGCAATTTCTATTATAATATAGAATAAAATCATATGCTTAATTTACCTCCTTCAAAGCACAAATAGCCACAACCTTAGGAGGGTGTTAGGTATGTTGATTTCTTCATTAGCATTTCTTAAATCTTTTTCTCTAGATTTGAAGGGGTTTAGGATTGCTTGGGGCCTTGGCATATTGGGGTTAGAAGAGGTCATGTGGAGGGATTCTGTTATTTGGTGTCTAAGTATAAAGTTGACAATTTACTTGTTTTAATTATGTTCCCCTTACAAGTGGTCATATGGTCTCCATGGGTGTGTTGTCACTTTCATTTCTAATTATTTTTTTGTTTGGATGGGAATCTTGTGAAGATAAAATGGGTAGGAGAGGACTCATTTCAATATTCCCTTCATCCAAAAGACTAATTGATTACCACTAGATAGAGGGAAGGTGGTTGGGTTAGGGTTGTTTTGAGGGGAAGTTATCAAAAGGCCAAGATCGCAAGTCTCGCCTCTCCACAACCTAAAGATAAATCGCATTTGAAGAGGCAACGTAGTAAACAATTATCTAGAAGGGGTTCTTAGAGTATCTGCCCCTTGGTTTCTGGTTCTTGATGTTGTGGATTTCTTTGAATTGCTAAGAGCTGGGTAGCTTAGGTAAAAAACATTCCATGAAGCGTTTAGTAGATCTTCATAACTCGAGGCTATTATTTCTACAAGAGACTATGGGTGAGGGTTTTTAGAGTTCTTCAAGCCAATATATGATAAACAAAACTTCCAAATCTTTGACTTAATATTCCACGAATCAGTATTTACAACATACACATTCTTATTTAGCTTTAGTAGATTGTGTCAACTATTGATATTCATATTGAATGCAATGATTCTCGATGAGTGAGAACTGATACATCTTAATTCAATGTAATGGAGATTACCAAATTCATCTCCTCTGAAGAATACGGCGATCTTCAGCTGAATCTTACCTTACCTTGGGGAGAGAATAAGTAATAAACTTCAAATCTTGTTGAATCAAGATTCAGTACTGCTCGCCCAGCTCTCTTCTAGGGTTTAATTATTGGAAATAGAAAGTGCCCGAGTAGAACAGATACAATTACGAATAATGGCGCTGCAGATCAGCAATCACACTCCGAATTAGTGTTTATCTGAAGCTCTTTCTCAGTAGGGATCTTCCATATCTTTGGCGGCTTTTCTGACTGGAAACGATGGCCTCACTCGACGGATGTGCAGCCTTCCTCTTTTTACTGGATGTGCGTACCCCCAATTCTATACTCGGGCTTGCTTCTGCTACAGAGAACAATGGTGGTCTTACCTTAAAAAACAGAAGAGCCAGAAATCAATTAGTGGAAGAATAAAATGATAATGTCAGGGGAAAGACAAATTAGAGCAGAGAGAGAGATCTGTGAATAGTTTACATTACGAATGAGGGCGGTGATGTCTTGTAGAACCTTCCTCTCGCGAGGGAACGGCGATGCAGAGTACTCCGAGTAGAAGGAGTAGGAGGAGAATGGGAGAAGAATGTTCTCCTTGTCTTCTTGATCTTCTTCTTCTGCAAGAGAGAAACGGCCGCCTGCAAAGTGCAAATAGAACTCCATTTCAGATATGAAGTTACAACACGGAGTGCAGAAGCAGCGATGAGGAAAGAGCGGGCGCTTAGATGGTAGATGAGTTTGAGATGTATTTGTAAGACTACTCAATTTACATTATTTAATTTCATGGCGGGTCGGCGGATTTTCAAAATTTGAGATTTGGATGACAAAGGAGATAGTTGTTACTTGTTAGATTGAAAATTTGGAAAGAATGAAATCTCTACATTTTAAAATTTGAAATTGAGGGTTAATGGGAGGGAAATCTCTACATTTTAGCGGAGGGGCATTGAGTACAGAAGCAGGGGCATTGAGTACAGAAGCATATAAGTTTGTCCGAATTTTGGGGTGTTTGTTTCCTTCCACTTCCACTTCTTTTGTTGTTTTAGAGCAATGTTTTGGTCCTTGGATTCGAGGCCGATAGGTACCTCGGAAAACACAATGGCAAATGCAATGTTGAGAATCTCATTGACTTTTTTTTACACCGTTTACCAGTCCGTGATTTAAAGTAGGGTGCGGCCAGAGTTGGAATTTGACGGGCATTTGCTCCTCTCTGATCATTTTTCCCGTCAAATACGGGTTAAAATGTGCCAAGGCCATTTTATTGAACGGCCGGAATATTTCGTAAAACGGCAATTTGACGGTTTAAGTTTAAACCAAAACGTCATTATGATCCTTAAACAGGTTGTTGACGGTTTAATTTTCCACCAAAACGTCATTAAGCCTTTTAAACAGGTGGCAGGGTTGGAGCCTGGAATGGTGACACGGTGCACCATCCACGTGAATAATCAATTTTTATGGGCATCGGTTAATGGCACTGGGCGGACGCCGCGAACTGGTAGGTAGTATGCCATTGAATGCCATTGAATGCCGCTCGAGCCTCGGCGTTGTTTGTGTAATATTGAGGAATGAGGATCCAGTTCCAATGTTCCATTGTCCAGACTCCAGACTCCAAACATCTCATTCGGAAATCGGCACTGGGCACTGGCAGTGGGCAGTGGGCAGAGCAAGAAACGAGAGGCAACTTGGAGACTCCAAAGTTCAAACTCATTCGGGAATCGACACTAGGCAGAGCAAGAAACGAGAGGCAGGCCGCAAGCTGCAGCAATATGAGGCAGGCCGCAAGGGTTCGATTCTCTTTATCGCCAGTGGGAACGTTCCCCGTTTAGTGCTTGTTGCCACTGGCCACTGGCCACGAAGCTTGATCTTCTTCCTACTCAGGTTACGCCATAGAGATTGGAGAACTGGGTTCGTCGGTAGGCCAGGTTCGGTGGGGGTCATGGGGCATACAAGTTACACGGAGACTGGAGTCCATCTTGTCAATTCTAACTTCCAAGTTCCCACAAAGGCTGGGCCCTGGGGTATTCAGAACTTGGCCGAGCATATCAAGCAGCTGCCCGGTCCTCGAGGGAATGTGTGGGTGATCGATGCGCAGAATGTGGGCAAATTGACTTTGATTAATGCGATTGGGAAGCGCGTTGGACTCGCCACTGGCCAGTGCTGAGAAGTTGAGAACATCCAGGAAGTCGCCAATTCGTGGAAGGATTTCACTTCCTGGGTTCTCTCCGCTCTGCGTCTCTATCACCTGCAGAGTATCTAGAACCCTGAAATAGAGGCATGATTCATGAATATAGGCTTGCTGCACTGGAACAAAGACAAATGAGCTTCATGGGATTAGAGAACGCGGCTGAGATCAATGCTTTCTCTCAATAATTGTTTAATTGGGGAGATTCAATTTCAGGTACATTCTATTTCCATCTTAACACTGTAGGGTGGGTCATATTTTGTATCCATAAGTTTATTCATTCCCATCTTGATTCTGCATCAGTGCACTGCTATTAGAATTTATATGCATAATAGAGGGGAGTGTTTTGATGGTTTTGATCTCCCAAAACCTCTAGGCCCATTTATTGTGTTGGTCCCATTTCTATTTTCGTTTCTGGTACCTTAGCCGAAAAGCCAGAAACTCAAGATATTGAAATCTTTCTGGAAATTACCTTGATGTTTCCTACTCTTGAGCTGAATTCAGCAACCCAAAAATGATGATGGGTTTTCGGGTAATTGAGATTTAGGGTTTCTATAATGAACTTGAATATAAACAGGCTGTAATATTCCACTGTTAGTGGCTTAGAATTTTCTGCACATAGCACATATGATTGAATTTCTTTCTATCTGGGCTACATCGTCTTATTCAACTTCTTAATGTCGGATGTTTTTGCATGCATGTTTCCTCCACTTCCAATGACAAATGACTTTTCTCATCTGTGACATCCTCATCATGCCTTGCAATTGCGTCCACCCAAAAGTAGTTTGGCAATCCTGCATTGTTGAGCATAAACCTTGCATTGTCAACGTGCGTTATATTCTTCTACAATGTTGTTTTGCTATGGAGAATATGCTCATGTGTAATATGTGATGTATCATTGACATGAATAACCACATTATTGCTTGAATTTAAACTTATACATGCTGTAAGAAACTTACTATGTGTTGGAAACTAGGGTGCACACATTATACATACAATGGTAGATAGAGAAAATAAATAAAAGTCATTTGTTTATTAATGCTACAAAAATACATCTCTCACACACAAAACTTTGAAAAAAAAAAATCGGCCAAACATCGAAAAATAGGCAAAAATACAATAAAAATGCACAAAGCATTGCAGACCTACACACACACTCTGTGATACATTGCCTCTTTTTTTTCTTTTTATAGGAAAATCTCGCTGGGAAACTTCAAGGGATGCTTCCCCTCTTTCCTGGTATCCCTAATAAACCTGTCGGCATAGGCTAGTGCAACTCACCCAAGGGGATTTGAGCTAATCCCTTGGGCTTACTTTGTCAGGTTGTATTCCACAACTTGCACCAAATTGTGTGGAAGAGATAGTTTATAAAGGGTCAACCTCTTGCCTGCCATAGATGTGGAAATAGTTCAAAAATCTTACATGCTTTTATTCCAGTGCCGTGCTTTAATTTTGAACACTTTAATGAGGCACAAAAACTGGGCAATACTGATCATAGCCTTGATTGTTATCAAGTCAGGGTTCCACTTCGGGAGTCTGAAAGGGTATGATATCTAAGGCTGTTATTTAGTCAGAAATTTTATAGTTAATTCAATCTCTAACTGACACTTCAATTGTTTATGTTTATATCTATAAACATTGTTATTTTTTTTAAGTACTTCCCTTAAGCTTAAAGAGAAATATAACAATTTTCCCAAAGCGGTTGGGCCCCCCAAGTGTCCTGTTTACATGGGAAAAGGTGGCCTGATATGCTGCCATCTTCACTACTGAATGGAAACCCCATTGGCATAAATATTGGTGATTGATGAACACTAGCCATGAATTACAAAAACAAATCTCATTGTTTTTCCATTGATGATTTTCAAATGTTTACACAAACACTTATCACTTTTTGTGCTAGTGATCTTTTAGAACTCCCTTCTTTTCTATATTTCTTATGAATTTGTGTACTGCCTTTTCTAATGGATTTTTTACTAAACTGCAAAACTTATAAAGCTACATTATTAGTTGGACTTTTTATGGAGCTCCAATTTCAATCTTTGCAAGTGCAATATAGTTTTTTTTCATAATCTCTCCTTATTCTCGAGATTTTGATCACTTGAACAGGGATTCACCCATAACATTCACATTTTCTTTATGAATTCTTATCTCCTCCTAGCAAAGATATAACTTTGGATGCAATCTAATGTGATCGTATGGAGTGGTTTTACTGGTTTTTGTATTATTGTATTTTGGAATGATATATTTGAAATGCCATCATATGATTCCCTTATTTTTATTGCTTTATCTTTAATACCTTGTAGACATGCTTAGCCAGAAGTGATTGGATTGTTTAGAATTTCAGTTTGTAGCAGTTAGAATCTTGTTGACATGTTAAGCTATCAGATTTGACACTAAGATGGAACAAGCGCAACTAGACTTTAATCAAGTTCTAGCTTGAGGAAACTGAAAAACAATGAACATACATCAGAAGTATTACCCTGCCGTTGAATGCCGAGCGGCATTCAATGGCATTCACTGCCACTGCCAGTCTACCATTAACTGGTGGCCCATGACATTTATTATTTGAATCAAAATTCAGGTGGATGGTGCATCGTGTCACCATTCCAGCCCTGCGAGGTGGACAGCACTGTTTAAGAGGCTTAATGACGTTTTGGTGGAAAATTAAACCGTCAATTGGTTGTTTAAAGATGTAATGACGTTTTGATTGAGAATTAAATCGTCAGATTGACGTTTGACGAAAAAATCCGGCCGTCAAATTCCAACTCTACGTGCAATGATGTGAACAAGCGCAACTAGACTTTAATCTAGCTTGAGGAAATTGAAAAAACAATGAACATACATCAGAAGTATTACCCTGCCAAGTGTGGGGAATCATGGAATTCATCCTTGACAGTGAAACTGACATAAATATTAATGATCTTATGAATGATGCTTAGAAAGTAGTAGTGGGAATGAGGATTTTGAGTTGGTACATATAACCATAGTAGCAATATTTTTCCATATTTCCCTTTCAACTCAGAAACCTGCCCTGGCTTGAGTTGAGGAGATGGAGAATTGACCAGCTCAAATTCCTCGGTCACCCAATCCACAACCCTCTCACCAAGTATGAAACCATAGGGGGAACACAAAAATGGTAGCTGCAACCTGCTAGCATGTTGCATATGTTTATTAGTGTTGAGAGTGATTCAAGCTTCAGCACATACTTATACATGGTACACCAAATACCAAAAAATGTTGAATTCAGTGTTCACACAGTGGCATTCAATGGCATTCACTGCCATTAACCGATGGGCTATGGTGAATTGTAATGGACATTTAATGTTTCAAAATTCATGTTGATGGTGCCATCGTGCCAGCCTGCCAGGTGGACACTGATGAACCTTTTGGATTCCAACACTGTTTAGAGGCATAATGACATTTTCATGAAAAATTAAATCGTCGTTTTGACGTTCTACTAAAGACTTCAGTCGTTTAATAAAACGGGAAAATGCCAAAAGTTGTAACAATATTTCAAGTTTGTTTGTATGTACATATTATCTTTGTTTAAAACATTATGTTCAAACATGTATAATTTATCATTAATTTTGAAAGGTACTAGTTGTTTCTATGTTTTTTCCATTGTCATTTTAGATTAAATATTCCATATGAAGTAAAATGATTGTTTTTTCTTTGCTATTACAGTAATTTATATCAATAACAATATTACTGTGGAATTTTCATTGTGGTTTATCCCTTTTACCCTTGCTTAAAACATGTTTTTTATTGTTTTTATTGTTATTGTTATTGTTTATAGGTATATAGTTTCACTAGAAATGCCTCCAAAAAAGAAGGGGCAATCGACTTTGGACAAATTTTATGGTTGTTCTACAATGCCAAAACCCTCCAATGCTGATGATATTCCATCTATCCCTAACCTGAATGATATACCTGACCTGAATGATATACCTGACTTGAATGATGGAACTAATGAAGACGTAGATGTAGACCTTGTTGACGATTTAGAAATGTTTGGTCATGAAGAGGGTGGTTGTAGCAGTGAGAGGAAAAGGAAGACCTCATGGAAACGTGAATCTCGAGAAGATTGGAAGATCAAACACCCCTGGGTCTATGCAATCAATGTTGTCGATGGCCTTACTCACATGAAATGCAAGCTCTGTGAGAAATACAAAGCTCAAGGTCCATGGGGTATTGGCACTAGATGCAAGACAATTCAGTATGATGTTGTGGCAACTCATTCAAAATCATTTATTCATCAAACATCAGTTCAAAAAAATTTGTATGAAACTCAAATATTGACAAAGTCTATTCCATAACACATTATGTGTATTAATGATGCCAACAAGGACAAGGTGATAACCACAATGAAATTAGCATATTTTATTGCAAAAAAGGATATTGCAATTGCTACTTATGAATATCTTTGTCAACTTCAGATGCACTTGCAGACTCCAAACATCCCTAATCGAGTAGATTATTGTTCCTATTTTAATAGGAAGGCTACCACATAATTTATTGAGTGTATCTCAAATTACCTTGAAGAGATGCAATCTGAAAAAATGTTGGACGGTCCTTTTTTTTCTATAATGTTGGATGAAAGCATAGATAATAGTTTGGAACAACATCTTGTTGTGTATTCTACTTACTTGGACTCAGGAGGCTTAGGGCCTCCAATATCACAGTTTATGAAACTTATCACTGTCCCTGATGGAAAAGGAAAAACCATTTATGATACATTCATCAGTCTAAAAGAAACAAGGAAATTGCAAAATGAAAACTTAATAGCAATTTCTACTAATGGTGCTTCATCTATGCTAGGGAGTGAAAATGGATTTGTCACGTTTTTAAAGAATGATTTGCCAAATTTGATTGGTACTCATTGCATTGCACATCGCGAGGCACTTGCAGCATCAGATGCTTCAAAAAAGATACCAAAATTCTTGCTTGTTGAAAAACTAGCAAATAAGGTGTACTCATGGGTTGGAAATTCAGCAAAGAGAAATAATGAACTCATTTCTTTACTAGAAGTAATGGAATTGGAATCCTTGCAAGTTCTTCAAATCCATGGGATTCAATGGTTATCTAGGGGACAGGTAGTTGAAAGGCTTGTTACATTGATGCCTGCGACTTTGAGCATGTGGAAAAAAGAAAGAAAAAATTTATGGTATCACAAGGCAAGGATTTTCTCAGTTCAATTCTGTCTAAATATGCTTGCTGATGTTTTGATAGAATTGAATAAACTAAACAGAAAATTCCAAGAAGATAATATAGATGTCACCACGTTTGGAATAACTATTGACCATACATTAAATACTCTTAAGAGGTATTTTTGTAGAACAGATTCTTTTGCAGATGGTGCAACGTATCTTAGTAAATTCTTAGAAGACTCTAGAGATGGATTCCTTGAAAATGTTGACAAAGAGAGGATTACACACAGACATTATTTGTTGTATAGTCCAATCCTGGATGAGCACATGTCACAACCGATGGCAACACGTATTGATGGCTCCCTTGATAGTTGCATACAACTTACAAGGAATTATGTCCAAGTATTGATAGAGAGATTCAATTCAAGATTCCCAGATCTTCATCTATTTAATGCAGCAAGATTGTTTAGCCCTTGCCACTATCCATCAGATTTATATGTGAGAAAAACTAATGCAAAACAATGGCTTGAAAGACTATTTTCGCATTTGCTTCACAAACTATGCAACGAAGGTGATAATGTACCATTTTTTGACATTGCAGCTTGCAAAACAGAATTGTATGCATTTATTGATGTTCTTCATTTAAATGGAGAAAGATTCCCTATGAAAGATGCATGGAAGGTATTTTCTCAAATAAAAGATTGGCACTCTAGGTATCCAAATATGTTAAAATTATGGCAAGCAATCCTTGTCATTCCGGCAAGCACCATTGCATGTGAACGAGGGTTTTCAAAACAAAATGTAATCAAAGATATAAGGAGAACACGGCTGTCAATTAACACGCTTGATGCATAAATGCGTGTTTCATTAACAGGGCCTGACATATCAGAGGTGGGCTGGCAACGCGTTTATGAGATTTGGTGTAGTTCAAAAGATAGGAGAAATTAACTCAGGCACTTGATGCACTCCTGGGCATGTATTGCAACAGTTTTGATGAGTTAGTCTTACGTAATAAAACTGCTATTTAATTTTTGTCATGTTTCCTCCTTATCAACAGTAATCTACAGTAAGCTAGGAAACGTTTTGGAGCTACAACAGGCTCTTTTCAGCAGTTCCTGAACTATATGCTCAACAGTGAGGGGGATCCTATAGCAGCCTTACAACATTGACTTTCAGTTATAGGCAAAAGGACAATAGACCAAGGTGGGAGTAACATTAATTTTGGTTATGGGAAGGTCTTATCCTTAGCCATATCTATTGATAAAAAGAAGAATGAAACCATTAATACATCTACACATACACATTATAGGAGGCCTGTATAGTGAAAGGGCGGTCTTCCTTGCCATACTATGGTTACCAGCCAATACCCAATGCTCACCCTTTCACCAACCAGTCATCCTTGTTTTCTTTGTAAGTGGTTATCATTTTTGTGAAGATTCCAGGTCTGAAATAAATTATATCAGGCCTTATTTTGCCAAATATTATTGTGGTGAATGTATTTTAAATCTACAATCCTTTTAGTATATATATGGAGGATCTTTCTCTTAAGGTTTCTAAAATTGGTAATCATTGTTGAAGTTCTTTATTCCAGACAAACTGTCTGAAGAAAATACACATTATAGAATGTTTGTACAGTGAAAGGGTGTTTTAAAGTTTTTCTAGCCCATACTATAGTTACCAGCCAATACCAAGTGTTTACTCTTTCACCAACTAGTGATCCACGTATGTTGTGTAAGTGGTTATCATTTTTGTGAAGATTCCAGCTGTGAGATAAATGGTATCAGACCTTATTTTTCCAAATATTGTTGTGGTGAATGGATTTTAAATTAGCATTACTTTCATAATATATATGATGGATCTTTCTCTTGAGGTTTGTGAAATTGGTAAACATTGTTGAAGTTCTTTGTCCCAATTTGAAGAAAATTCACATTATAGGAGTTTTGTACAGTGAAAGTGTGTTTTTCGATATATTTCTATCTCAAAAATTGGGAACTCTATCCACAAGTTCTCAATCAAGGAACTTGTACCCGTGCAAGGTCTGCAAATGCTCTGGGTCGCTAGTATATCTGAAATATTCGGTTTGGATTTTCTTTCTCACCTTAGTAAGGGAATGGCATTATTTTCCTACATCCCACTCTAGATAAACTATATCATAAGCTTTTTTTTGTCTTCTGAATCCCAACAGGGATGTAGACAAGCAAGTGCCAATACATGTTAAATATAGTGCACATGTACAAGTTCATGGCCGCAAGTTAGGAGATAGAAGTATATCGAAAAACACCCTTTAACTATACAAACCTCCTATAATGTGTATTTGAGAAGTCACGATACATGTTGTCTGACTTCTCCTTATACAGTGATGATAAAAATATATGGAACACACATGAGAATATACCTTGAGAGAGAAAATATTAATGTCCTTGGTCTTGTTGGCCATGTGGGTAAAAGGGGTTGTTTCCCCACCTTTATTGTACACCTTGGTCTTATGGGTATGGAGGTTGCCTTGCCACCTTGTTGTGACGCTTAGTTGACTTATGGTCCTTTTGGCCCTAGAACCCTTGTTGTATGTGGTACCATGACCACCTTTGGTATGATTACTTAACCTTATTGTTTTTATCTTATATTACCACTTGACTGTTAGTGTACCCTATCCTAAGTCAACCTAACATTATCTTATGTTATGTTTGGAAACAACCCTAAAAGACACGGGTTAGTGGATTAAACTTTCTAGAATGCTTGTTAACATTATAAATTCAAGTCTTGAATTTCATTTTAGAGAGTGTGTTGACAAGAGAAATTTGAAGATATGATCTTTCACCTATCTAGGGTTTGCTGCTGCTAATAGATTGACGTCTAGGGTTTTGTTGCTAATTGTGAGATGTTTCCACCTCTCCTCTTAGCCTGCTAGTGTTTTTGTCTTCCAATTCAAGTTGTTGTTGTTATGAATAAGTCGTGTCAATCTTCTTAGCTTGTTAAGTGTTGCCTTCACATGTGTTGATCTTCCTTGAGATGGGAATAATCTTTTGTAGGATGCTAATTCTGATAGAATCCCCTTAGGGTTGGGTTGTGGCTTATCTAAACCCCTTAGGTTTAAACCATGATTGAGTTGCTAGCTAGGCCATGACTTTGTGGAACCCTTCTTGAGCTGGGTCATGACTGGGTAAGACCCTTCTTGGGTAGGTCGTGACTGTTTGACCTTACCTTAACTGAACCATGGACTGTCAATGCTTTCTCTAGAAGGTCGTGACTATTGATGAATTTTTTTAGCCCTCTTTGATAGGTCATGGCATTTTTGTGACTTCCTAGATTGGGTTGTGATCATTGTTGGCTGCCCAAACTTAGGATGTGACCTTTCTGTTGTTTATTAGAGCGGGTAATGACCCTTGATACTTGGGGTTGTTTAGACTTGATCTATGAATCTTGGATTCCTCCTATGTTGGGCTGTCATCTTGTGTGTGCTCAGAGTTGTGATTCTTGTGGGTTGTTAGGACTCTCACTTGAGCTTGTTGGGTTGCTAAGATCTGAGTTGTGACTTGCGTTAATCTTCTTGAACTAGTTGTGATCTTGTTGGTGCCTAACTGTGTTTGGGGCTGGGTATCACCGTTGGGCTTTTCACACTTGGTGATTGAG
>LPNX010412273.1:0-10798 GCA_001517045.1 Pseudotsuga menziesii | reverse complement strand
TAATAAAGCTAATGGTCAAATCATTGCACAAAACATTGATATGAGGTTTATAGGACATCTGGCAGCAAAATTTGGAGTTGTTGATTCTACATGTGGCAGCTAAAGGAATCCAAGGAACTTAATCATCCATTGTTCCAGCCTCTGGGAAGAGCACCGGATTTTGAGCTAAATTTAGGTGTTGTAGACATTGAATGGGATGTTGGCAAAGTATTTGGTTTCGAAGCAATCCTAAATGTAAAGGCATCCTAAATGTAAAGGCAGAGGATCAACATTTATTCGAAGGAAGGTAGCAGTTGAGAATTTAAGGGCGCAAATCCTATGTTTATGTAACAAACTTATATGCTTTGTCAAAGATATGGCAGATCATCTAAAGATAGGTACCTTTTTCCAGATCTAAAGGCACAAAGTTGGCACAAAGGTATCATCTAAGTGTCGATATTATATTCAAATGGATTTGAACAATCCCGAGTTTAAAGATATTCAATTGATGAAGATACAAAAAAAACACAGATGGAAGACAGAGATTCGTTTTGGCACATTCTTCAGGTGGAAAAATAGAAAACTAAAAGCTATCTAGGTTTCTAAATCCCACTCCATTTCTCATTTGTTGTTCATATATAATGTCCTTCTATTTGGTAATGGTTATGTAGAATAATGGCAATGTTTCAGTGGTATCATTAATCTTTTCTTGGCATATGGGGTGGAGGTCATTGTTTTAAAATTATGCATCCATTGTAATGAAGTTGAGAAATAAGACTTAGACAAAATCCTAGGCCTCTTCACCATTCAGATTGATAAAACTGATAAATATTTTAAGTACTTGGGCTATTTCATAAATCCAAACAATTGTTATACAAAAGACTAGCTTTGGCTCCTTTAAAAAGTGGAGAAGAGGATCAATTGCTGGTATTTTAAATGGTTATCCTAGGGCAGTAGATTAATCTTAGTCAAATCCATCCTAGAAAGTATCCTTGTTTATTAGATGTCTATGGTTAGGATCCCTATGTCTATCCCGCAATCTATCAGAAAAAAATATGATGAACTTTCTTTGGTAATAATGGGGGGGTAAAAGTAAATTTCAATTGGCCAAATGGGAGAAGATTTGCTTACCTAAGGTGTTTGGAGGATGGGGAATAAAGAGCCTACAGTGGTTCAATCATGCTCTCTACCTTAAGAGTCTTTGGTGTGGGTTGTTTGGACCAAGTTTGTGGACTGAGGTATTCATATCTAAGTATCTCAAGAAATATTCAATGGAATACTGGATTAGAAAGGATGATTAGTCAATATCTCAAGCCTCCAACATATGGTATGGCTTTACTAGAACCTTTCCTTGATTAGGGTCCTAGATTTCATGGAATATTGGCAATGGTGAAAAGGTGATCTTGGGTATTGACTCTTTTGTTGGGGGTGATACTTTCTATAATATTCCTGGATCCTTTGGTCTCATATTTATTTATCTTGGGATTAACTAGATTAACACATATTAGAGCTTGTGATTATGATTTTAATGATGTTTCATACTGGTTTACTACTCGAGATTTGGGTTTATTAGGTGAAATGGCCTTGGAATGGTCTCATTTCACTGCAAGTCTTAATCATTTGGGAATCAGAATCAGCATGGAGACAGATTCTCTTCTCTGGGTTTGGAATTCTAAGTCTGGACAAATCGGTGCTAAAGAATCCTACAAAGCAATCTCAACCTCCTAAATTGGAACAATCCCTTTTTGCAGCATAACAAATTGCGGAAAGGAAATTATCCTTTGAAAATTAAATGTTTTGTTTGGCTATGCTTGGAGAAAAAGATCTTGACTTGCAATATTTTGATGAAGAAAGGTTTATTAGGACCAACAATTTTCATTCTTTGTAAAAGCAATGAAGAAACTAGTCAACATATGTTTTTTGATTGTGTGTATAGTCAAAAGGTTTGGCTTGAGATCCTCTCCAAGCTATAGGTTCCTTTCAATTAGCATTATCTATCGCTGGAGGTTTTGTTGCTACAATGGTTTAAATCCTTTTCATGTCTTAAATTGTTTCCCTTGTTTGTTATGTGGGGTATCTGGAGAGCCTGCAACATTTTGATTTTTGTTGATAGCATACAGTCCCCAATTAGAGTTAGTATTGAAGTATTGAGTTATTTTAATGAATTTTACAGAGCTCCTACAAACAAAAGTTCAAGATTGATTCATGATCCTAAGTGCACTTCTAGGTTTCCTTATGGGTATTTCGATGATGCATCAAAAGATATTCTTTGTGGTCGGGGCATGGTCATCAAGATGGATTCATACCATTATTTTCTATTGAGGATGAGTTATGGGTATGGGAGCAATAGTTGAGCCAAACTAATAGCTCTATAGGGCCTTCAAAAATTTTCTATTCTCATAAACATCCTGGAAATCCATGTGTTTGGGATTCAAAAGTAATAGTGGACTGGGCCAATGGTATTTCTACACTACAGGTATCCTTATTAGATCATTGGTTCGGCAGGACAATGCAACTTATGGACAAGTTCATCTCTTTTTTTATCAAACATGTATTTCAGGAGCTTAGTGTTTTGGTGGATGAACTTTCAAAGAAAGTCGTGGGTGATATTGAAGGTCCTCTTTAACCTTGATCCCTCTAATGAATTTTATGATGATGATGTTATTATCGTAGCTTATCATTATACCTGCCAATGCACTAAAACGTTATTACTGACAAGCACATATTTAAGTAAAACGTTATTACTGACAGGTACATATTTAAGTAAAACGTTTAGTGAAGGGTGATGTGAAACCCAAAAACGTCAAAAAAAATTTGTTTGACATGTAATATTCTAGTGAAATTCCAACACTGGGTGTGGCCTACATCTTTTAACGATTTGCTGCTCTATTGAAAGTTCATTCCTCTGGAGTTTGATATGGGGTAACTAAATATATAATCGACAAGATGTGCACTACACAAATTTTTATGGTGGAAAATCTAATTGGAAACAACTTAAGTTACTTGGTTCGAGTTCGTGTTTTAAATTTGCAGACTTTGAAATTCCACAACCTAAGTAACTTGGTTCAAGTTTCTGGTTAAATTTGGAGACTTTGAAATTCCACAAAAAATATGCAAGGAAAAAATTGATAATAAAATTGGGCAATAAGCTTTATTATAAATTTTGGAAATTAATTTTTTTATATTATATATAAATATTAAATCTAATAAAAAAACATTTCATTTTATATATATTATTAATTAAAAATATTTTATATTATATATAAATATTAAATATAATAATGATATGTACTAATAAATATACTAAAGATATAAGGAGTAAGGTATCTACCCGACCATTTGCACCGGGGCCCACTTGAGTTCGCCAGGTAATAGATTACTCCATTATATTTCTGCGACAGTGAGACCAAGAACAACAGATTTTGCTTCTTTTCTTGCATTTTCATTGCAAATCAATTTTATAACAAACTATTATTACACTCTGGTATAATGCAATATTGAAGAATACCAATTTACCAAATCAAATTGAACCTACAGAGTGAACCGATCTAAACCTAATCTGAAATTGTGTTCTAAAAACTTGTAATTTGAAATTCAATTGTCATGGATTTGATAACGCCAATGTTCTGTGTGTATGCTAGTTTAAAACTTTAACCTCCCTGATCATGAAGGATATAGAATCCAAGGTTTAAACCTGGATCCGGTTCCATAAAACAAACAAAAGAGTTGATTAATTGTTACAAGGAAGTTGGTAAAACGTTCAAGTTTTAGATCTTTCCAGTTATTTTTACAATTTTAAATATACATTTGCAATTTTCATAAAAATTCCAATCATAACTTAAAAATTTAAACTTCCACTTACAAAACAAAAATTTTCATGGCTAAACTTATGAATGGATGAAATCTAGAGGGCACTTGGTGTGAAAGTAGGTGTTGGAATCGTTTCTTCTTGGTCTCACGGAAAGGTAACGGAGTAAGGTATCACCCGATCGGGTCAAGTGGACCTCGGTGCAAATGGTCAGGTAGATAGCTTACTCCAAGATATAATATTAAGCTCAATGCACATGGAGAGGGTTATGATATGGTGGTGGAAGAAACTGTGGAAAATCAATAGTCCACCCAAAACTAAACTATTCATGTGGTCTTTGCTATTACAGTAATTTATATCAATAACAATATTACTGTGGAATTTTCATTCTGGTTTATCCCTTTTACCCTTGCTTAAAACATGTTTTTTATTGTTTTTATTGTTATTGTTATTGTTTATAGGTATATAGTTTCACTAGAAATGCCTCCAAAAAAGAAGGGGCAATCGACTTTGGACAAATTTTATGGTTGTTCTACAATGCCAAAACCCTCCAATGCTGATGATATTCCATCTATCCCTAACCTGAATGATATACCTGACCTGAATGATATACCTGACTTGAATGATGGAACTAATGAAGACGTAGATGTAGACCTTGTTGACGATTTAGAAATGTTTGGTCATGAAGAGGGTGGTTGTAGCAGTGAGAGGAAAAGGAAGACCTCATGGAAACGTGAATCTCGAGAAGATTGGAAGATCAAACACCCCTGGGTCTATGCAATCAATGTTGTCGATGGCCTTACTCACATGAAATGCAAGCTCTGTGAGAAATACAAAGCTCAAGGTCCATGGGGTATTGGCACTAGATGCAAGACAATTCAGTATGATGTTGTTGCAACTCATTCAAAATCATGTATTCATCAAACATCAGTTCAAAAAAATTTGTATGAAACTCAAATATTGACAAATTCTATTCCATAACACATTATGTGTATTAATGATGCCAACAAGGACAAGGTGATAACCACAATGAAATTAGCATATTTTATTGCAAAAAAGGATATTGCAATTGCTACTTATGAAGATCTTTGTCAACTTCAGATGCACTTGCAGACTCCAAACATCCCTAATCGAGTAGATTATTGTTCCTATTTTAATAGGAAGGCTACCACAGAATGTATTGAGTGTATCTCAAATTACCTTGAAGAGATGCAATCTGAAAAAATGTTGGACAGTCCTTTTTTTTCTATAATGTTGGATGAAAGCATAGATAATAGTTTGGAACAACATCTTGTTGTGTATTCTACTTACTTGGACTCAGGAGGCTTAGGGCCTCCAATATCGCAGTTTATGAAACTTATCACTGTCCCTGATGGAAAAGGAAAAACCATTTATGATACATTCATCAGTCTAAAAGAAACAAGGAAATTGCAAAATGAAAATTTAATAGCAGTTTTTACTAATGGTGCTTCATCTATGCTAGGGAGTGAAAATGGATTTGTCACGTTTTTAAAGAATGATTTGCCAAATTTGATTGGTACTCATTGCATTGCACATCGCGAGGCACTTGCAGCATCATATGCTTCAAAAAAGATACCATAATTCTTGTTTGTTGAAAAACTAGCAAATAAGGTGTACTCATGGGTTGGAAATTCAACAAAGAGAAATAATGAACTCATTTCTTTACTAGAAGTAATGGAATTGGAATCCTTGCAAGTTCTTCAAATCCATGGGATTCAATGGTTATCTAGGGGACAGGTAGGTGAAAGGCTTGTTACATTGATGCCTGCGATTTTGAGCATGTGGAAAAAAGAAAGAAAAAATTCATGGTATCACAAGGCAAGGATTTTCTCAGTTCAATTCTGTCTAAATATGCTTGCTGATGTTTTGATAGAATTGAATAAACTAAACAGAAATTTCCAAGAAGATAGTATAGATGTCAGCACGTTTGGAATAACTATTGACCATACATTAAATACTCTTAAGAGGTATTTTTGTAGACCAGATTCTTTTGCAGATGGTGCAACGTATCTTAGTAAATTCTTAGAAGACTCTAGAGATGGATTCCTTGAAAATGTTGACAAAGAGGGGATTACACACAGACATTATTTGTTGTATATTCCAATCCCGGATGAGCACATGTCACAACCGATGGCAACACGTATTGATGGCTCCCTTGATAGTTGCATACAACTTACAAGGAATTATGTCCAAGTATTGATAGAGAGATTCAATTCAAGATTCCCAGATATTCATCTATTTAATGCAGCAATATTGTTTAGCCCTTGCCACTATCCATCAGATTTATATGTGAGAAAAACTAATGCAAAACAATGGCTTGAAAGACTATTTTCGCATTTGCATCACAAACTATGCAATGAAGGTGATAATGTACCGTTTTTTGACATTGCAGCTTGCAAAACAAAGTTGTATGAATTTATTGATGTTCTTCATTTAAATGGAGAAAGATTCCCTATGAAAGATGCATGGAAGGTATTTTCTCAAATAAAAGATTGGCACTCTAGGTATCCAAATATGTTAAAATTATGGCAAGCTATCCTTGTCATTCCGGCAAGCACCGTTGCATGTGAACGAGGGTTTTCAAAACAAAATGTAATCAAAGATATAAGGAGAACAAGGCTGTCAATTAACACGCTTGATGCATTAATGCGTGTTTCATTAACAGGGCCTGACATATCAGAGGTGGGCTGGCAACGCACTTATGAGATTTGGTGTAGTTGAAAAGATAGGAGAAATTAACTCGGGCACTTGATGCACTCTTGGGCATGTATTGCAACAGTTTTGATGAGTTAGTCTTACGTAATAAGACTGCTATTTAATTTTTGTCATGTTTACTCCTTATCAACAATAATCTACAGTAAGCTAGGAAACGTTTTGGAGCTACAACAGGCTCTTTTCAGCAGTACCTGAACTATATGCTACAACAGTGAGGGGGATCCTATAGCAGCCTTACAACATTGACTTTCAGTTATAGGCAAAAGGACAATAGACCAAGGTGGGAGTAACATTAATTTTGGTTATGGGAAGGTCTTATCCTTAGCCATATCTATTGATAAAAAGAAGAATGAAACCATTAATACATCTACACATACACATTATAGGAGGCCTGTATAGTGAAAGGGCGGTTTTCCTTGCTATACTATAGTTACCAACCAATACCCAATGCTCACCCTTTCACAAACCAGTCATCCTTGTTTTCTCTGTAAGTGGTTATCATTTTTGTGAAGATTCCAGGTCTGAAATAAATTATATCAGGCCTTATTTTGCCAAATATTATTGTGGTGAATGTATTTTAAATCTACAATACTTTTAGTATATATATGGAGGATCTTTCTCTTAAGGTTTCTAAAATTGGTAAGCATTGTTGAAGTTCTTTATTCCAGACAAACTGTCTGAAGAAAATACACATTATAGAATGTTTGTACAGTGAAAGGGTGTTTAAAAGTTTTTCCAGCCAATACCAAGTGTTTACTCTTTCACCAACTAGTGATCCACGTATGTTGTGTAAGCGGTTATCATTTTTGTGAAGATTCCAGCTGTGAGATAAATGGTATCAGACCTTATTTTTCCAAATATTGTTGTGGTGAATGGCTTTTAAATCAGCAGTACTTTCATCATATATATGATGGATCTTTCTCTTGAGGTTTGTGAAATTGGTAAACATTGTTGAAGTTATTTGTCCCAATTTGAAGAAAATACACATTATAGGAGTTTTGTACAGTGAAAGTGTGTTTTTCGATATATTTCTATCTCAAAAATTGGGAACGCTATCCACAAGTTCTCAATCAAGGAACTTGTACCTATGCAAGGTCTGCAAATGCTCTGGGTCGCTAGTATATCTGAAATATTCGGTTTGGATTTTCTTTCTCACCTTAGTAAGGGAATGGCATTATTTCCTACATCCCACTCTACATAAACTAGATCAGAAGCTTTTTTTTGTCTTCTGAATCCCAACAAGGATGTAGACAAGCAAGTGCCAATACATGTTAAATATAGTGCACATGTACAAGTTCATGGCCACAAGTTAGGAGATAGAAATATATCGAAAAACACCCTTTCACTATACAAACCTCCTATAATGTGTATTTGAGAAGTCACGATACATGTTGTCGTGACTTCTCCTTATACAGTGATGATAAAAATATATGGAACACACATGAGAATATAACTTGAGAGAGAAAAGATTAATGTCCTTGGTCTCGTTGGCCATGTGGGTAAAAGGGGTTGTTTCCCCACCTTTATTGTACACCTTGGTCTTATGGGTATGGAGGTTGCCTTGCCACCTTGTTGTGACGCTTAGTTGACTTATGGTCCTTTTGGCCCTAGCACCCTTGTTGTATGTGGTACCATGACCACCTTTGGTATGATGACATAACCTTATTGTTTTTATCTTATATTACCACTTAACTGTTAGTGTACCCTATCCTAAGTCAACCTAACATTATTTTATGTTATGTTTGGAAACAACCCTAAAAGACACGGGTTAGTGGATTAAACTTTCTAGAAGGCTTGTTAACATTATAAATTCAAGTCTTGAATTTCATTTTAGAGAGTGTGTTGACAAGAGAAATTTGAAGATATGATCTTTCACCTATCTAGGGTTTGTTGCTGCTAATAGATTGACGTCTAGGGTTTTGTTGCTATTTGTGAGATGTTTCCACCTCTCCTCTTAGCCTGCTAGTGCTTTTGTCTTCCAATTCAAGTTGTTGTTGTTATGAATAAGTCGTGTCAATCTTCTTAGCTTGTTAAGTGTTGCCTTCACATGTGTTGATCTTCCTTGAGATGGGAATAATCTTTTGTAGGATGCTAATTCTGATAGAATCCCCTTAGGGTTGGGTTGTGTCTTATCTAAACCCCTTAGGTTTGAACCATGATTGAGTTGCTAGCTAGGCCATGAATGTGTGGAACCCTTCTTGAGCTGGGTCATGACTGGGTAAGACCCTTCTTGGGTAGGTCGTGACTGTTTGACCTTACCTTAACTGAACCATGGACTGTCAATGCTTTCTCTAGAAGGTCGTGACTATTGCTGAATTTTTTTAGCCCTCTTTGATAGGTCATAAAATTTTTGTGACTTCCTAGATTGGGTCGTGATCACTGTTCTCTGCCCAGACTTAGGATGTGACCCTTCTGTTGTTTATTAGAGCGGGTAATGACCCTTGGTACTTGGGGTTGTTCAGACTTGATCTATGAATCTTGGATTCCTCCTATGTTGGGCTGTCACCTTGTGTGTGCTCAGAGTTGTGATTCTTGTGGGTTGTTAGGACTCTCACTTGAGCTTGTTGGGTTGCTAAGATCTGAGTTGTGACTTGCGTTAATCTTCTTGAACTGGTTGTGATCCTGCTGGTGCCTAACTGTGTTTGGGGCTGGGTATCACCGTTGGGCTTTTCACACTTGGTGACTGAGTCATATTGACTGCGACTATATGCACCTCACCTTATTCCTAACCTTTTCTCTCTCAAGGTATGTCAACTTTTTCATTGTTGATCTTGTCCTTTTAGTGACAAGATTTGATCCTAAAAGTATATGAGTATAAGGCTGATTCAAAGTAGATATGAACTGACATTGTTATTTATTGGTTGTTGGTCATTAGTTTGTTTTTTGTACTATATTATTGTTTATGTTCTCTACATTGCCTTTGATGAAGTGTATCTCAAGGACCAAATTTAACACAATGACCATTGGAGTGTTAAAGTTGAAAGAGATGAAAGTTATGTTTTCTAAATTTATCTTGCCTTGCTACAGTTGTACCAATTTTGGGGCTGAGTATCACTGTTAGGGTTTTCACACTTGGTGACTGATTCATATTGACTGCTACTGTATGTGGGGCTGAGTATCACTATTGGGGTTTTCACACTTTGTGATTGAGCCATATTGACTACTATTGTATGTGCCTAACCTTATTCCTAAATTTTTCTCTCTCAAAGGTATGTCAATTGTTTCATTGTTGATCTTGTCCTTTCAGTGACAATATTTGATCCTAAATGTATCTTAGTATAAGGCAGATTCAAACTAGATATGAACCGACATTGTTATTTATTACTTGTTGGTCATTAGTTTGTTTTTTGTACTATATTATTGTTTTTGTTCTCTACATTGCATTTGATGAAGTGTATCTCAAGGACCAACTTTAACACAGTGACCATTGGAGTGTTAAAGTTGTAATAAATGAAAGTTATGTTTTAGAAATTTATTTTTCACTATTATACTTTTACTTCTCAGTACATGATCTGCAATTTTTGCATAAGTTAGTTAAATTGTTAAAAATCCCTAAAATTTTAACAATACACTTGGGTGGCCTGTTAGCACTCAAAGTCACCTTTAAAAAAAAACATTTAAAGTTCGTCAATCTTGTGTCAAACATCACGAGCCTGTCATCCTATGCATCAACTTCTGTAAATTTCCCAGCTCCTTCAAATCAATAAATGTTTGGGTCCTAATCAATGAATGTTTGGGTCCTTCACTGAGGCAATATGCTTATACTCCTTTGCTTGCAAACCTCATTTTTTCATTTTCTCCTTGATTTGTAGAAAATTAAATAAATGAAAAGTTATTGTTATAAAATTATTTTATTAATTATAAAATGGTTTTATATTCAATAATAATTTTTAATTTATTTTAAAAGGATAAATATTTATTATTAAAATTGGCCTTTTATTCATTTTTAGCTCCACGTCAACTCATTTTCTTCCCACCTAACATGTAAGTGGGAATACTTTTCATGTTAACCTTATAATTTTCATTAAAATATGGTTAGCTTGTCAAGCATTGAAATTTATTTGTTCATGCATGGGAAGTTCCCTCACAAGAATCAATGTAAATGATCAAGCTTTATGCACTACGAGTTGGAAGGAAACAAATGCACATGGGTATATAAAACTGTAAAATCTGTCTTATTTTGTTGCATGTGGATAGTGGGAGTGCTCCCTAAATGCAGAATAAACAGGCTAAGAGTTCAAATTGTCCAAGACAACGCATTCACATTATGAGTTT
>LPNX010412244.1:962949-976222 GCA_001517045.1 Pseudotsuga menziesii | reverse complement strand
ACTTTCATTTCTGCAATCGTCATGTGGTGAATGCTTAACTGCTTAAAGTATTTCTATTTTCCTTTAATTTACTGCTGGCTTAATAATCTGTACTCAAAGCACATTTTCTGCTATATTGTAAATCTTGTTCATTGTCTGCATTGGTGAATCATCTGTATATTGCTTAATACTTGATTCCTTATTGTTCATAATTGTATTATTCATTTATCTCATTGTTAGATAATTTAATCTGTAGATAATCATTCTTATTTTTTTTTAAGTTTGTAACTTGTAATATTTTGACTCCATTATCTAGGCACTGGTCTTGTTTCATATAAGGTCTTAGCCTCTTCTTAATAAAAGATCCTTTTAATTAATCTGTAATTAATTAATAAAACTGGAACTTAGTCTTTCCGTAGGGACTACCCCCCTTGGCTCTGTTGGGATCTTGCCTAAACGGAGGAGTTGTGGACTGTGGTGACAGTGGTCCCCAGCTCTAACTTGCCCCCAAGGACACACACAGCGGGTTGGAGACTTTCCCGTGTCATAAAGTGTGTATTAGGCGGCAACACTTTCTAAAGACACAACTTTCCTAGGGGCTGGATTAAGCTTTTGACTTTCTTCTGCATAATAACAACCTTCTTCCTCTTCACTAATGTGAAAGTCAACAAATTCTCCTATATTACTCAAAAACTTAATCACTTGTTTATCATCATCAAAGACTTGCCAATTATCTACATTATCTGGAACTGAAGGCCTGAAGATAACTTCCATTTTAACTTCTTCATCTACTAACTCTGGTGGTCTCTGAAGGGTGGAAGCAGCAACTGCAAGTCTATCTGCCTTAACATTAAATTCTCTAGGAATTGCAATAAATTCTATGTGATCAAAGCATGGGATCAGATCCAAAATTGCATCCCTATATCTTCTTAACCTTTCTGATTTGCAAGCAAACTATTTATTAACCTGTGAAATGATCAAATCTGAATCACCTTTGACCTCTAACTTCTTGATACCTTTATCTTTACACACCTCTAAACCAAGGAGCAAGGCCTCATACTCGGCCACATTGTTGGTGGCATTAAATTCTAGTCTATAGGAAAAATTGAATTCCTTATGAGAAGGGGATTCAATGACTATGCCTGCACCTTTACCAGCTCTGGAGAAGGCCCCATCAAAGTGCATATGCCAAATTTGATTAACTCTTTCATCTTCATTTGATTCTTCAATAGGTCCCAAAGAGTTAGCCAAAATTGCATAATTTCCCAAGTCATAAGTTTTATATTTTAATTCATTGCTTGGATTTCTTGGGTCTTCTACATGGTGTCTCATCTCCAACTCTCGATTCAATCTAACAAAATTCCCTTCAGGAGTTGGAATGGTGGCATAAGTCAAGTCCATTTGAATATTTCCTCCTAAGTCTTCTCCAGTTTTTCTTGAGAGTAACATACCCCAAGCATCTGGGACATCTATCACTACTATGTCCATTTCTATTTGAATGTCTGAAAAAACTGCTAAGTGTACTTGTAAGCCTTTAATTAAACCACACACTTCAATCATCTTACTATCCATTGCACAAATGTTATGATAAAACCTTGAGATCCTTAGATTTAATTGTTCCATAACTTTTTTAGTCATCACATTTGAGCTAGCCCCTGAATCTAACATGCAGTTGTGCAGAAGATGATTGTTTACTAACAACGAGAGGAAGAATGGCTGGTTCTTTTCATTTCCTTTGTCCATACTCTGAAGAATGACAGGTGCATCATGGTAGGCTATGGCTTTATCAACATTATTCTGGTAAGGTTCTTCTATAGCTTTGAGTAATTTTCCCTTTTGAGAAGGGATCTTCATGATTTCTGCTACAGGAACCAACATCTTAGCATTATTTAACCAACCTCCTAGATCAATGTTTAATTGTGTATTAGGAGCAATTGAAATAGGAGGGGGAGGAGGTACCTTAGGAACATTGGTTGGAGTTCTTTCTTGACTTTGATTCTTCTTACCATTTCTTTGGTAAGTTACTCCTCTATACCTAGAGAAATCTGACACTTGTTGCTCACTAGGCTTAGGGCCAAAAGCTGCTTCGGCTACTTCATTTATTGATTCAACACTTTGACTATTCTCAACTAGATCCATCCATTCATACATGCCAATATCATACTTCTGCCCACACATGTTTACCTGTTCATTCTCTGTTTTTTCATTCATTTTATCACTTATGATTTGCAAAAAGACTTGACAAGTGTTTTCTTCATGAAAATCCCCACAAGGACTACAATATGGAATAGCTTGATGGTCAACCACATTGGTAGACTCTAGAGGATTAGGGGGCCTTTGATCTTGAGGTGGGGGCCGTCTTTGGTTTTGCCACCTATCATTTGGCTTGTTTGGATAGAAATTATTTCCTCTGTTTCTTTCCAAAGAAACTACCTTGTTTTGTAATGCTGTCTGGTTTGCCTGCATGGCAGCAATCTGATTGGCATGATTCAATTCCATTTGTTTAATCAATTGGGTGAGCTTATCTATGGAGTCACCTTGAGGTTCCTGGTTTACAAACTTAACTTTTTTTACTTCATTAGCCTTTGAAGAACTACCCCTTGAAAACCCAGGAATATTAGATTTACCAGCAGCTTGCATGTTTTTATCTATCTTGATAGCTTTTTCTTGTGCATCCTTAAGATTTGCAGGTTCCTTATCCCTTATCTGATATTTCATTTCTCCTTCAAATGCTTGGAAGTAATAAATCAAGAGAGATGCTTCTTGGGGCTTGATGTCTGCAGGGAGACTTTTTACTAAGTCATTAAACCTTTTATTAAACTCTTCCATGGTTTCATTCTCTTGCTTGTGACTAGTATGCAAGGCTGCCAACAAGAAATGATTAGCCCTTCTATCACCCCATCTATCATTGAAGGCTTCAATGATTTCTTTGAGAGTTTTGAACTTATTGTCATTCTGATCTTGAAACCATTCCATGGCATCATCTTCTAAAGACAAAATAAACAGCCTCATCTTGACATCCTCATAATTATGAGCATTACACCACTTGGCAAGGCATTGGTTGAACTTGGTGATGTGAGACTTGGCACTGATGGCATTATTACCCTAAAAGGAAGGTAACTTTTCTATAGCTTTATCTGGCAAATCATGAGGATAACCAACTATGTTAGAAAAATCACATGGCTTGCATAGATCATCCATCGGTGAGGGCTGGTTGTTTTGGGAAAACAACAAATGGATATCAGAGATAGCCTCTTCTCCAAGATTTGCAAGGAGTCTACGGGGAGCAAGTCTATTCAGCCTCCTCCTATATACCCTTTCAGGCTCGGTGAGGGAGTTGAGTAGACCACCTGAATGGCTCCGGGTAGAATACCTCACTATATTTTGAAGTGGAGTCGCCACTTGGAGAAAAAGATAGCTCTAATATGGGAAAATGAGTTATTAAATTTAATTAAAGAATTTTATTAACAGTGTAATGAATTGAAGAATTAAAAACAAGAAATTAATTAATTAAGTCAGACCAAGGACAAATGACTTGTCCTCGGCAACGGCGCCAAAGATGTTGCCGCCTAATTCGCACTTTAAGACACAGGAAAGTCACAACCTGCTATGTGTGTCCTTGGGGGCAAGCGAGAGCTGGGGACCACTGTCACCACAGTCCACAACTCCTCCCTTTAGGCAAGATCCCAACAGAGCCAAGGGGGGAAGTCCCTAGGGAAGACTAAGTTCCAGTTTTATTAATTAATTACAAATTAATTCAAGGGATCTTTTATTAAGATTGAGGCTAAGGTTTTGAGAGATGACAGTCAAACCAATGCAAGATGCAATATTTAAATGACAGTCAATCCTTTTATTTATAACTAGTGCCTAAAGAATGGAGTCAGAGAATGCAACTTTCAATGGATGCAGTCTAAGTTAATTATCCCACAGGTTAAGTTGTCTAACAAATGAGATGAATAAACAAATAAATGATACAATGATGAATCAAGATATCTAAGCAATGTACAGATGATCTAGATTTATCAGTATAAACAAATGAACCAGTAAAATAGTTACAGTTTAGACAAATATGAACCAGATTTACAAGTCATAGACAAGAGATAGCGGAAGGAAAATACCTTAAATGAAATTTATCAAACCAACAGTAAATGAAAAATGGAAAGACTTTTAAGTTGAATTACTTGAAGCAATTAAACAAATGTTAAGCATTCACCACATAAACAATTGCAGAACTGAAAGTAAATGAAACTGAAAAGAGACTGAAAGTAAAGTGCGCTAAAATGAAAAATGTTATAGAACCGGTTTTGCAATGTCTCTTGGTTTATTTTAGGTAGATTTTATTAAGGTTTTTCCTCTTGAAATTTAGTTTTCGAACCAGTGGTGTGACTACCCCAATCCAGTATTTCTCAAGTCAAAGAGGGAATGCTGTTGCGCTCAACAAAGTGGGAGCAAAGCCCACCCGTAGCTCACAGGTCAAACCCCAATGCCTTGGTGCTCAACAAGGGGGACGTAGAACGCCTAGAGACCCCCCACGGTCTTCTACCCCAAGTCGCCTCCGAGGGCACTGTTTTTAATCAACAGGAAAAATAGCTAGATGGATGCCTATTAAACTAAAACTCCTCTATCCCCTGTCGTATCTCGCGAGTACCCCGAAGGGTGATAACCGAGTAGAGGAACAGGGGGTAGTGAAGTTGTTGTTGGTAAATTTTAAGGGTAAATTTTAATCTTGGTGATTAGCATGCAAGGTTAATTTTAAATTATCAACAAGATCAACCAAGCGGTATCCCTTATGGGAGGTGTCGGTACTTGATCTTGGATTGAGAAAAAAGTATGAGAGTTTGTAGCAGAAAAAAAGAGTGTTGTTTTAATTAAACTAAGCCCCCACTTCTCCTGCTTTTCATATCCAACTTGAAGTCCCTAAAGGGAGATGACAAGTGGGCAGAGGATACACCAGATTAGTGGGTTGTATGGTTACCCCTTTTTGACAGAAAATAAAATTAAACTACTTTGAAAGGGAAATGCTATTAGCTAAAACAATGCCTAACCGCACAACAATCTATGTTACAGAGATGGTGGTCTGTAACGGAGATAGGTGGGGAACATAAGTAAAAGAGACTAAAATAACCTCACTTCAATCTCTGTTACAGAGATGGTGGTCTGTAACAGAGATAGGTGGGTAAACAGAAATAAAACTAGTTATCTACTTCCTACTCTACTTCCTAATCTATTTACATATAGATTACAAAATGATTTATGAACTTTTGTAGAATACTCCAAGAGAACTTCTCATTGGGGTTTACAAATATCAGAAAAAAATGGAGAGAAGAGTGAGGGTTTGAACCCCTTTTGAAACCGATTGAAGGTTGGGGTATTTCTGGGCCAATTTGGGCAACACCTCCCTTTCATCTGTGTAAAACCTGCCACAAACTAGCAAGCTTTACTTGCTGGAAATCATAGAAAACGCAAAGAAAAATTGTTAGAAAAATTAGTCCCAAAAATCCCCAAAAAAGGGCAAAAATCTGAGTGAAAAGATAACAGAAATATGATGTTTAGAGGGCTGAAAACTGAGTTTCCAGCCACCTAAATGATGTTAAAACAATAGATCTGAAGTATTGAACTAATATACTAAGGGCTGGGGCCTTAAAACCAAGGTTTTTATCACTATACAATGATAAAAACTGAGTTTTAAAACCCTCGTAAGCAAAAGTGCGAAAATAGAAAACAGAATTATAACCAATAGAGAAAGATGCTCCTTTGTTCTAGATCCCTGCAAATAAACTTATGAGAGCTGCAAAATGTAAGCAAAGAGGTGAGCACCCAATAAATCTACCAAAATACTTTGATAAATCCTATTGAAAACCCACAACAAATGGAAGCAGAAATACTTCTACTTGCAAATCTCTCGACAAAATACTTTGTGGAGAGCTATCTAAGCTAATACAAATGCAAATCAAATAAATGTATAAAGCAAGTTACCTCACAAAGGATGCATGAAATGTAGAAAAGAGACATCAAGAATTCCTCCAAAGATTTGTTGTATTAAGCCCAACTAGGGCAAGAACATTACAATAGCCAAAGAAGCTTGAGAGAATATGGAGTAATTTCAGCAGCATAACAATAGCATGAGAAAAGTTGTCAAATGAGGGAGTGAGACCCCCATTATATAGTTGAGGAAGACCCCAACCCCTTGAAGATCAATGGCCAAGATTAGATCTAGATCTAGATTAGATCTCCACCACTAAATCTAGGTATTTGATTTTGCACCCATCTCAACCATTCTACACCCTTAGATTACTTTTCAATCCATGGCTTAGGTGTTTGAATCATGTCTTAATCAATCCACACCCTTAGATCTAGGGTTTTGACCAAAAACGCCCCCTTAGATTGCTTTGGGGTTTTAGAGTGGGCCCATAGGCTAGGCGCCTCCTCTAGATCTAGCGCCCTTCCTCTTGATGTGGCGCCCTTCCTCCATAAGTAGCGCCCTCTCTTATGTATGACGCCCTCCTCCAAATATGGTAGCACCCCCTTCTATTGATAGCGCCTCCCTTTTAATGTTGACGCCCCACTAAAATGGGGTCTTTTTTACCCTAGCGCTATATTTGGAGGCATTTTTAGCTTGAGCGCTCCACTTAGCAAGGGTTTTCACACTAGCGCCCCTCTTTGGGCCCCTTTACATGCATGCGCCATCTTTAGTGAGGGTTTAGACCACTTTTATGTCCTCTAAACTTGGCTTTGACTTTAGCCTTTGCTCCAAAATAAACATTTCACCTTTAGACTTAGGCTAAAAATATAATATTTCATCTTAGATTTAATTTTTCAATTTAATTTTTAAATTTTTCCAAGTTTGACTTAGGAAAAATTAAAAATAAACTTGAAAAAATTATATCTTGGCCATGGGGGGGTGGAAAAATTTGGAATAAATTTTCCTAGGCTTGGCAACCCCCAAACAAAATTACCATGGCATTATTTGATTTTTTCCTTCAAAATCAAATAATATGAATTTTTGACTTAGGGAAATTAATTAATTCCCTAGGGAAGATAGACCCCTCCTGACCAAAATTGGTCTATCTCTTCAACCCCTTATCAGAAAGACATGGGACTCGCAGCAGTGGCTTAGGGGGTTTCATAGCAATTTACTTTGCATTGATAGCCCCTATTACAAAATGCCAGTGCTTGAGCAATTACATTATTACATCAAAACTGAGTTAATTAACCTCCGAGGGGTGAAATTAATTAACTAGAAAAAAATAAATAAAAATACAACAACATAACGAAACTCCGCAAGACTCTATACAAATGTCTAGCATGGTTACGGATAACATTTTGAAGCCTTAGCCACCTCATGGACTTGACTGTTAGAACGCCCGTCACCACTTTGGAGGATTTTGAGTGAAAAACCAAACCAATTAAAATCGTTTAAACAACAAGATTAATTGGAAAGGGAAAAAACACTCGATGAGGGGGCTTCCCTAACCACCAGTTCCATGGTGTGGCATCCATATCATATGACCCATACTAGCACATGAAATTACATTAATTTTCCCACGCAGGGGAGCGGACATTTCGTTTTACAAAGGGGCAATTGCCTTGCAGAAGCGAAAAATCCTCAGATTTTTCCAAGGTACAATTTGTACATGGAGTTGCCACCTAGTCGAAATAGGTGGGCAACAGGATGCTTTCATAGGTTGTTAACATTTCTTCTGTAGAGGGGTGTTGGAGCACCTACAACTTCATCCACAATGTGAGGAGAAACAGTTTGAATGTAGATCAGGAAAAGGAGTGCATTCAAGTACTAAGAGAAACAGTTTGAATGTAGATCAGAAAAAGGAGTGCATTCAAGTACCAAGTGAATTGAGCAAATACATCGGTGAACATGGAATCTTTGGTAACCTACATGCAACCAAAGACCGAAATAGGTTGAGTCCTATTGAAATGGTGGAACATGCATTGCACCTCTACAACATATTTGCATAAATTGGCAGTGAGGATGCGTTCATAGGTTGTTAACACTTCTTCTACGGAGAGGTGTTGGAGCACTTACAACTTCATCCACAACGTGAAGAGAAACAATATGAATGTAGATCAAGTAGAAAACTTGGTTTATGTGCACTACAACTTGACGTTGTTGCCCCATTATTGTGATGCAACCAAGAATGATAGAACATATTTGACTTGGGACAACAATCCAGAGGAGGCTAATTTGGAGGATGGAGCCATAGCATTAGAGCGCTTGGAGGCTGAATTTTTGGGTGATCAGGACGGTGATCAAATTCATATAACAGACATGCCACATCCCCAACCACTAGTAGGTTTTCAAATGCAATATCTTTGCCTTTATCTTACAACTCTTTGGTAATGAATATGATGCTTTGTTCCATTTCATGGTTGATGTTATCTCTTAGAGTTTGTCTTTTGCAACTATTATATGTTTAAACCAATGTTGCAGGAACCGGATCGGAACCGGAAAAACCAGTCGGTCAGCCCGGGTCCGGGCAATTTTCAGTCTAAACCGGACTCCCAACCTGTTTTGGGCCGGTTCAATACCGAACCGCTCGGTTTGGTCCTGAACCGCCCGTTTCAGTGCCGAACCGGTTTTTCCATAAAACCAATCGGTTCGTATCGGTCTGTACGACGGCCCAAAAATCTTTTTATTTTATATTTTTTTTATATTTAGCAGTTGGGTTAGGGGGGATGAATCTAAACAACCCTAATACACCTACAGAAGCTATAAAAAGGCACCCACCCCCTCTCTTTCACTCACACTATTCATCCGAGTGTTTTCAAGTTTGTGCTTGAGGGTCTTCGATTCTTTGAAAGCATTGATTGTTAAGGGTCTTAGAGTTGGTTCCTAGGCTGATTGGAAGAGAAGATTGAAGGAGTATTTTGGAGAATTTGTGGGCTAAATCTCTTTGGAGACATTTGCAGCATATTTGGAGCAAATTTGGAGATCTTTCAAGGAAGATATTGGAAGGTGATTTTGAGCCCATTCAAGGATGAACTTTTTGGATAGATTTGGAGGCGCTCTTCAAGGTATGTAAAATGTGCACCGTATTCCTTTAATTTTGTAGTAAAGTCTCTTTAGACTTTGATAGCGTTATTTTTTTTCATAGAATTAAAAAAAAAAAAAATAGGGTTTTAATTTGCATATTTATATTGCTTGCCATGGTTCCCAAAGATACAAAAGATGTTGCATGGGTGCATTGTCAATTAATTGAGGGAAAATTGGTGTGTAATTATTGTCATAAGGAGGTTGGGGGTGGAGGTATAAATAGGCTAAAACAACACTTCGCTGGTACAAGGGGGAATGTAAGACCATGCCTCAAAGTCTCCGATGACTTGAGAGCTGAGATGCTTGGTCTTCTTGAATCTTACCAAGCCAAAAAATCCAAAAACAAGAGGGTGCAAAGAGAGATAGGGAGAAGTTGTAGCTCTGATTTTCTTGAGAGAAGCCCTAGTTTTGAAGAATCCTCTAGTTTTCCCAACCCTGCCCATGATCCTTATACCATTCCTAGGGAAGAAAATGTTGCAGTTGGTGGTGTTGGTAGTAGTATATCCCAATTTAAAAAAACCCGTGGTATGTCTTTCTTTCAATCTCGCATTACCCCTGGGTTTCAACCCACCATTGATGCCAAATGGAAGAAGGTGGAAAAGGAGTCTGCTTGGGAATGCATTGCTAGATGATGGTATGATGCAGACATACATTTCAATGCTTCAAGGTCGATATATTATAAACCTATGTTGGATGTGTTGCTGCCTAATACACACTTTATGATACGAAAAAGTCTCCAACCCGCTTTGTGTGTCCTTGGGGGCAAGTTAGAGCTAGGGACCACTGTCACCACAGTCCACAACTCCTCCGTTTAGGCAAGATCCCAACAGAGCCAAGGGGGGTAGTCCCTATGGGAAAACTAAGTTCCAGGTTTATTAATTAATCACTGATTAATTAAAGGGATCATTCAAAAAGAAGAGGCTAAGACCTTATACAAAACAAGACCAGTGCCTAGATAATGGAGTCAAAAGATAGACTTCGTCTTTATGAACTTTACAAATAAAATTAAGATTTAATCTATGATTAAACTATTGCTTCAGTGTTTAACAATGAACAAACGATATAATTATAAACAGTAAGGAAATAAAGCATTCAACAATGTACAGATTATCTACCAATATGGATCATGAACCAGATTTACAATATGGCTAAAAATGCTATGAATGAGAGTTATTAAACCAGCAGTAAAATAAAAGTATGGAAAGAACTTAAGCAGTTAAGCATTTACCACATGACCATTTGCAAGATTGAAAGTAAATAGATGCAACTGCAAAATAAAGTGTTGGAATTTAAACTTGTAGTGCAATGCTTGGAGTGAAAGAATGCTTGAAATAGAAGATGTTGTAGAACCGGTTTTGAAATGTCTCTTGGTTTATTTTAGTTGATTTTATTGAAGTTGTTCTTCTTGGATTAAGTTTTAGAATCGGTGGTGTGACTACCCCGATCTAGTTCTTCTCAAATCGAAGAGGGAGTGCTGTTGCGCTCAACAAAGTGGGAACGAGCCCACCCGTAGCTCACAGGTCAAACCCCAATGGCCCGGTGCTCACAAGGAGGACGTCGAAGCGCCTAGAGACCCCCCACGGTCTACTACCCCTTGCAGCTTCCAAGTCACCGTTTTTAATCAATTCGAAAATCGCTAGATGGATGCCTATTAAACTAAGACTTCCCTTTCCCCTGGTCGTATCTCGAAGTACCCCAGAGGGTGATAACCGAGTAGAGGAGCAGGATGTGGGAAGTTGTTGTTGGTAAGTTTTAAGAGTAAATTTTAATCTTGATGGTTAAGATGCAGTGTTTATTTTAAAGCGATTAACAAATGACTTGGGAAATAAAATATTTGATTGTAGTATAAGGAAGAAAGTTATTTTAATTATCTAAGCCCCTACTTCCCCTGTTTTTCATATACAGCTTGAAGTCCCTAAAGGGAGATGACAAGCGGATAGAGGATACACAGGTTTGATAGGTTGTATGATTACTTTTAAACAGAAAATTAAAGTTGCATAAACTTGAAAGAAATACACAACTAACTACAGTAAACTCACCTCACAACAATCTTTGTGACAGAGATGATAGTCTGTCACAAAGATAGGTGGGTAGCTGGAAATAGAACTAGTTATCTAACTTACTTCCTAATCTACTTACTTATAAATTACAAATGCCTTACAAGACTTTACAGAATACCCCAAGAGACTCTCGTTGGGGTTTACAATAAATTGGAAAAATATGAGAGAGAGGGTCGAGGGTTTGAACCCCTTTTGAAGCGGTGGAAGTTTGAAGAGATCTTGGGCCTATTCGGGCATTAAATCTCCTTCACTCATGCACAACCTGTCACAAACCAGCGAGCTATTCTTCGCTGGAAATCACAGAAAAACACTAAAAATTGTTGTTAAAATATTAGTACAAAATTCACAAATTTACATAAAAAATATGTGTAAAATATTGCAGAAATGAGAGATTTAAAGGGCTGGAAACTATTATGCAGACTAAATGACAGACAAATATTTATAACAGCTTTGAGCACTTCGCGTTCTGATCTCAATTGCTTGATGTCAGACGAGGAATACCACAATTAAGCTCAAAGTGTAGATAAATATAGGTTGGAACTCATACAATTGCAATATTCAGAATAACTGTAAGAATCGGAGGAGAAATATCGAAGAAACTTAGGTGAACAGTGTTTAAACAGCAGAAATATAAGCCCTAACTAATATATAATAGGTTGGGGCCCTAAAACAAGGGTTATATTCACTAAACAGTGAATAAAACCCAGTTTTAAATAGGCTGAAAGTAAATGGCCGAATTTAAAAAAAGTTGCCGGAATGATATTTGGAGAGATCTCCTTGCTTGGACAACCTGCAAATAAATCTATGCCTGCAAAATTTGTGATCCTAGTGATGAATACCTAACAGTCCCTGCAAAATACTTTGTAAGAAATGTCAAATCATTCATAAGAAAGAATAAAAACACTTTTATTCTTTAGTCTCTCCACAAAACACTTTGTGGAGAGCTAACTACAAAAATACAATACACTTTGTGGAGAGCTAACTAGAAAAATACAATAAATGCAAACAAGACAAATACAAGTTTACCTTACAAAGATTCAGATCATGAAAGAGTTTGCAGCATAGTATCCCTCCAAAGAAATTTTTATTTAATGGCCCAACTTGGGCAAATCTTCAATACAAAGTATAGCAAGAGAATATGAGAGCAAGAAATTTCCGGCAGCGTAACTATAGCATCTGAGATCCTCCTTAATGAGGGAGTGAGACCCTCATTAAATAGTTGAGGCAATCCCCAATTCCTTGAAGATAAATGGTTGAGATTAGATCTAGATCTAGGGTTTAATCTCCTCCACTAGATCTAGGTATTTGGCTTTCTATTCTTCTCAATTAATCCACACCCTTGGATTAATTTTTAATCAAACGCCATAATGCTTAATCCATGTCCAAGTAATATTTACCTTTAGATCTAGGTTTTTGATTTAATATTCACCCTTAGATCAGCTTTTAGGTAAAAATAAAAATAGAATGGGCCAACTAGGCGCCCCCCTCTATCTTTGGCTGGACGTCCTCTTAATTGGCAGCCTTCTCCACATGTAAGCACCCCACTAAGCAAGCTAGCGCTCCTCTAATAAGTGTAGGCGTCCTCTTAAAATAGTGGCGCCTCTATTTTAGCGTGGGCCCTCCTTCATAATGGTTAGCGCCCACCAAATGTGGCTAGCGCTCCTCCAAATTAGCGTGGGGTCCTTTAAACATAGCGCCCACTATTAAGGTGTAGTGCCCCCTTTATTATGCGTGGGTCCCTTTAATATTAGCGCCTTCCACTATACTTGGCATTGACTTTCATGTGGCGCCCTTCCAAATTGTAGTAGCGCCCTCTTAAATACATTAGCGCCTCACTAAACATTGGACGTCCTCTATATAGTGTAGCGCCTACCTCCAAACTTTGGCCGCTTCCTCTACATTAGCTAGCGCCCTTCTTTAGTATAGTGACGCCCCACTATAATGTAGTTTAAACTTGGACTTGCTCCTCTAGATGGTGGTTTGGACCATGCATTTGACTTTAGAACTCCTAGGCTTTAGCCTTTAGCCACTTGCTCCAAAATTATATTTAACCTTAGACTTAGGCTAAAATGCATTTCACCTTAGATTTAAAATTTTTAATTTTATTTTTAAAATTTTTCCAATTTGACTTAAGGAAAAATTAAAAAATAACTTAAAAATTAATATCTAGGCCATGGAGGGGTAA
>LPNX010412244.1:951656-962826 GCA_001517045.1 Pseudotsuga menziesii | reverse complement strand
CTAACAACCAGTTCCATGGTGTGGCATCCATATCATATGACCCACACTAGCACATAAAATTACATTAATTTTCCCACGCAGGGGAGCGGACATTTCGTTTACAAAGGGGCAATTGCCCTGCTGAAGTGAAAAATCCTCAGATTTTTCTAAGGTACAATTACGTACATCCTCATGTACATGGAGTTGCCACCTAGTCGAAATAGGTGGGCAACAGGATGCTATAGCTTCATGTGGTCCAGGCCTCAAGGGCCTTGGCTATGAGTATATTAGGGGGCACTTTTGAAAAATGAAGTGGAAAGGGTACAAGAATACTTCACAGAGTTCAGAAACTCATGGACTAAAACAAGGTGCACAATCATGTCTGATGGATGGATTGATTCAAGAGGCCGCACCATTTTGAACTTCCTAGTTGCTTGCCCAAGGACTATGTTCCTTAGATCAATGGATGCATCTAATCAAGTGAAGGATGCACATATACTATTTCGTCTTTTGGATGACGTAGTTGAGGAGGTAGGGGTGCAAAATGTAGTGCAGGTTATCACAGACAATGCCTCCAACTATGTTGCAGCTTGAAGGTTGTTAGAGGACAAACATCCCACCATTTGGTGGACTCCATGTGTAGCCCATTATTTGGACCGCATGCTTGAGGATATTGGGAAAATTGAGTGGGTGAAAAAGTGTGTGGAACAAGCAAAATCTATCACAAGATACATTTAAAACTACTCATGGGTTTTGACCCTTGTGAGAAAATGCACTGGTGGAAAAGAGCTTGTCAGGCCAGCTATCACAAGATTTGCAACAAATTTCCTTACATTGCACTCCTTGATTGAGCAAAAGGCCAACTTAAGGAAGATGTTCTCTTGTGATGAGTGGAATGCATCTCAATGGAGCAAGAAGGCTGAAGGAAAAGAGATTGTTGATAAAGTCTATGAGAAAGCATTTTGGAAAAAAGTAGAGGAGATCGTACTTTTTAGCGAGCCTCTTGTGAAAGTCCTAAGAATGGTGGATGGTGATAAAGCAGCAATGGGGTTTACTTATGAGGCCATGAATTAGGTCAAGGAGGCAATAAAGGAAGCATATGAGGAAAAAAGACAAAAATATCTTCCTTTGTGGAATATAATTGATGAACGATGGAACAAACAACTACATCGGCATTTACATGCTGCAGGCTATTACTTGGATCCAAGGTAACTAATTTCAAAGTTTTTCAGTTATATTACTAAATTTTAGTTGCAAAATTTTATCATTTTTTGAAATTGATCATCTTTTTTGTCTTGAATCTTCTGAAGGTACCATTACACAAAAGATTTTGAAGCAGATGGGGAGGTAAAAGAAGGATTATATAAATGCATTGAGTGCATGGTCTCTAATTCCAATAAACAAGATGAGATACACAACAAGCTCTTGCATTTCAATGAGAGTCTTGGTATCTTTGGCCTAGCTACAGCCATACGATCTAGATCAAAAGATCCTCTGGGTAATTAATTACAAAGTCTTTAAATTTTAATTCATTGGAGTCTTTTTCGAGTTTGTGCTTAAATTCATTTGCTAATTTTTATTTGCCTTTACATGTAGCATATTGGTGGCAGCAATTTGGCAGCCAGTGCCCTGATTTGCAAAAGTTTGCAATTCGAATATTGAGCCAAACATGCAGAGCTTCTGTTTGTGAACGCAATTGGAGTGTTTTTTAGCGTATACACACCAAGAAGCACAACCGTTTAGAGCAAAAATGGTTGAATGATATGGTATTTGTTCAGTACAACCTTTGGTTGAAGTGCAACCAATTGCAGAACAAGACCCCTGAATCGTGTTCCATATTCTTAGATGATGGTGATGCATCATCAAATTGGGCTATGGAGACTCAGCCAACAGCATTTTTGACAATGAAGACCTCTCATGGTTAGATTTGGACCCACTTCCACAACAACAAGATGTGGGAGTTGATGTTGGATAGGTGCCTTCTGGACCAAGGGAGTCAAGTCAGGTGGCCCAAGTCCAAGCACCCCATATTGAGGATAAGAATGTAGATGATGGCTCAGAGTCTGAGTCTGAGGCCTTTGAGCCTGAGGATTCAGACGATTCTGATGATTAGATTGTTTAGTCTTTGGCTCTAGTCTTTTCTATAGGCCATTTAGAGCCTTTTTGTTGATGTATTTTGATTCAGACATGGATTGCATTCGATGATAAGTGCTATTTTGGTTCTATGAACTCTAATTTGCTATATACATGAGAAACTTTGCATATTTTGTGTATAATGGTTTGAACTCACATGGATGCACATGAATAATTAAAAAAATAATAATTGAATATTTTATGTATTTTTGGTGGACCGGTTTTATGATCCGGTTTTTCTCCAGTTTTGGTTCTAAAAGTCGGTCGGTTCATCCACTGATTCGGTTTTTGTAACCTTATAAACTTGAAGGTTGATGTTAATGATTGATCATTTGATGACAATGTTATAAGTTATAGCTCCAAGATTATTGATGTTATATGTGTACGAAATGATTATATCTACCCTTTCATGTTTTATATTAAGTTGCCATGAAACTTGGGTACGGGGATGGGTAATATATATATATATATATATATCATAGTCACATCATACATGCACATAGATTTCTTCATAAATTATGAATCATGATTCATAATTATAAATTCAATGATTATTTGAACAATTAACAATCAGAACGAAAATTTGATAAATCATAGATTCAGTGGATATCAATTGGAAGACTGGAAGTTACATAAAATTTGATAAATCATTGTACCAAGCCTCTGTAACAGACAATCAAACTCAGACATGAAGGTGCACTTGAAATCTTATTTTAAACACCTATTTGTACTATTGTTACAGGCAATAAAAAATTGCAAATTGCCAAATATATTCCTGCGTTGATATGAGAGTATTTCTCAGTATTAAAGACATGTATATTTTTATGTGCACATTTGGTAGTCAAATTATGCTCTATGAGTGCTGAACACAAAACCATAAGACATTCATTGTAAATCAATGTAAAATCCTTTCTACCAGATTTGGACACTATTCATTGGGATTTGAATAGTGTTTCAAAGTGTTTGACATAAGTCTTGAACCAAACTCCATACGTAGTTAGCAAAAAAATATTTCAAATTTGGTGGGGGGTCATTACATTTTCCCTAATGGATTGCATTTTACTGAGTCGGTCGTACCCCTGGAGTACCCAAACACGGGGTACGGCGTACCATTGCCCCTATAAGTACCCCTTTTTTTATAACGGAGTCTCGGGTACATGGATCCAATATGGGGTACGGCAGGAGATATACCCTACGAGTACCCAAGTACCCGCTACAGGTACGGGTACCCTTAGCTAATTTGGCATTCTACATGTTTTTTTTTAATATATGCATCAAAATATATTAAAATATCTATTATATAAAAAAACGCTACCAAAACGGAAGCTTTTGAAAATTTCTCTTTCCGCTCCCGCTCCCAGCTCCCGACAGCATAGGTTGAAATGTTGGTGTGCTTTGTCCTTGGCCCATGCCCGGTAATGGGTTTTCTATTACAAATTAGGCACAATGAGCCCTAACACTGGCTAGGTTTGATTCAAGTTTATCAAATGCAATATCCCTGAACATTATATTAGGGATCCTTCCTGTGCTGAATGAATGAGTCTACCAAAACTTGCAGATATAAAATGGAAGGGCACCTGAGCTGGAGAAATTTGGCAAGAGCAATCCTTAATCAGAAATCATCCCTGTTTTACTTGGACTCTCTTCAACTCTAAACTGAAGTAATAAGATTAACAAAAAAAATTATAAATAAATAAGGAAAAGTGCAAGTAAAGATATTACTCTTTAAGAGGCTGTGAGTTTCTTGGTTCCTGAGAAACTATTCATTAAAATAAATGTTTTTCAGAACTATTTTGAGATGAAAGTAACAGAAGCTTTATACACTAAAACTAGACAGAAGGTCTAAAATGTCAATGGTAGTTGGCATTCATTTAATCATCACTGAAATGGCAGCATAACCTACGGCAATCTTGTTCAGGAACAAATAAAATGACTTTTCCAAATATACTGCCAGTGGACTCCCAAGCAAAATATATCATCTTGATCAAAACATGGCATCAATCAAGTCAAATCTCACCTCTATTTTCTAAGTAAAGCAACTTCATACGCAAATCCTCTCCTGCAAGTGTGAGAGAAAGAGATGCACCTCCCAAAAGTGGATCCCTCCTCTCGGCCTGTTCAAGAATTTCAATGCATAGCCTTTCCTTTGGAGTTTCTTTGCCTTCTTCTATTATGCTATTGTAATCAACAGCTCTAGTAACTCTTCTTGAGATTTGAAGAGCTTTTCGTCCATCTGCCGTTACATCTAAAGGGTTAGCTCCTTTTGTTAAAAGTGCCACAGTTATGGTAGGGTCTTTGCGCATTGCTGCTATGTGAAGCACCGAATATCCTCTAGTGTTCCTAAGATTGACATCTGAGTTTCCAAGTTCCAACAGTTCTGTTGTAGTCTTTGAATCACAATATGATGCTGCATAATGCAGGGCATAAGCATCATCAAGAGAAACATGGCCCTCATTCAATAGCATTTTCACCAACTCAATATCATCAGAATCAAGTGCTCCCTGTATTCTTCTGATGTTTATGTCATGTGCAGTGTTTTTACATTGTCTTTCCAAAATGAACTTTGACTGAAAGTCAAAAACTTGATCGGCTAACTCAGGAGGAAGCTCTTTCTCAAGAGTTGTAGATTCAAGATCGGAACTGGCCACTATCTCCATGCACTTGGTCAACAATGGATCATTTATATTCTGGCATTTGTTTGCGACTGCCAGAATCGGGATTACATCCTCTATATAAGCATTTTCCACAATATCCATGAGACGTCGCTGCACCACATTGAGTCAAGGTCAGCCTGTCCAAACTTATAAGATAAATGCAAGACCTTCTAATTTTATTCCGCAACTTCAGAATCGAGAAAGAACCAAAGATTTAATGTCTAATATTAAACAGGATCACAAATTAGAACTTTATAACATAATTCCATTGCTTCCCAACTTTAATAAAATAAAATCTTTGAGTACAGGTTTATATAAGAATAATGTTTAAGCCAGATAAATGGTGCGTCAACTTTCTTTAATGATTGATCTGCACCTAGCAGAAAAGAATCAGAAAGTTGAAACACAACTACAATAAAAACACAACTACTGTACACTGGCCATATAAGAAGCTCAGGAGGGCATCAGAAAAGAACATGCAAATTTGTACCAATAAGCAGAAATGTTTGTAGGACTTTCCCAAGAAACAGAACCGAAGGGCTCAGACATTTGATTTGTGGACAGAAATTTTAAGAAAAAGAAGGAAATGTTAATAACTTAAAAGTTAATACTGATCAGATACAAAAGTTTTATCATTGTTTTGTGTTCGCTATGATGCAAGTTCAGACAGTTTTTCTTTTTATTATTTTGGTAGGTTTTGTGATGATGTGTATTCCATCCAAATGTTAGGGAGGATCTAACACTTAAAAATTATAATATAGATGCATTTGTTGCTCATGTTGAACCATGTGCCTCATCAATTATTTCTGATGATCCACACCCAAATTCCCAAGATGTGTGTTGTGGACAACCCTGAACCTGAGAGAGTTCAGAGTTGTAAAACAACTATGAATATGCAGAAAACTAATTGAGTTATCAATTCCCATACAAATTCACAATTGGAGCAATGATATAGTAAAAGAAAGCTCTTAATTTAACTATAGTAATGGGGAAAACATAACAGTACAACCAACAATGATTGAGAGATTAAGAAATCCCTCATGCCGGAGTTCTGAGAAGAACTGTGAAGCAGATTCCTGTACTCTAGCTGACTAAAAGATCTATGAAGAAACAAATGCAGATATACATGCAAGGGTACCAAGACTCAGTGGCAGAAACAGTAAGACTTTCATGACAGTCTCAAGTGACTTCACATTCCTGTGACGATTGACATTCTTGGTTGTGGGTGTGCACAGAGAATGTTAAATGCCGCATGCACGATGTCGCTGAAGTGTGCACACACACATCACTTGAGGTGTGCATGCATTCTATTGAAATGTGCATGCAAACATCACTGAGACGTGTCCATGCAGGCCGCTGAAATGTACATGCGCAGTTCAGAACTAGGCACACACAATAGGAACTTGATACACAAATTGTCATATAGGTCTTATTGTCAGGTAGGGGCATTGCCCTTGACCCCACCATCAACAGCAAGGAAAGACCACTAGGAGCACTGCCTCTTGGATCCCATACAGGCTGGGACACTGTGCACCCCATTCATGAGTTGGTGCACAGAGGGCCCTGCACATCAGAATAAAACATGCAAATTTGTACAAATAAGCAGAAATGTTTGCAGGATTTTCCCAAGAAACAGAACAGAAAGGTTCAAATTTCCATTCAATGTTAGGAAGGATCTAACACTTAGAATATACATGCATTTGTTGCTCATTTTGAAGCATGTGCCTCATCCATTATTTCTGATGATCCATACCCAGATGCGCAAGATGTGTGGTGTGGAGGACAACCCTGAACCCAAGAGTGTTCAGAGGACAACTATGAATATGCAGAAAACTAGTTGAGTTATCAATTCAGACACATTCACAATTGGATTAATAATATAGCATAAGAAATCTCTTAAATCAATTATAGTAATCGGGAAACATAACATTACAACCAACAAAGATTGAGAAATAGAGAAATTCCTTATACCAGAGTTCTAAGAAGAACTATGAAGCAGAAGCCTGTCTCTAGGTGACTACAAGATCTTAGAAGAAACAAATGCATTTATACATTTATGCAAGGGCACCAAGCCTCAGTTGCAGAATGGTAAGACTTCCATAACAGTCTCAAGTGACTATTCACATTCCTCTGACTGTTGACATTCTTGGTTGTGTGCGTGAGAAGTGGGCATGCAGGCTGCTGAAATTTACATGCACAGTCCAGAACTAGGCTCACACAATAGGAACTTGATACACAAATTATTATAGAGATCTTATTGGCAGGTAGGGGCATTGCTCCTTGACCCCACCTGTCAACAGCAACAGAAGACCACTAGGGGTGCTGCCTCTTGAATCCCATAGGGAGTGGGGCACTGTGCACCCCAATCATGGGTTGGTGCACACAGGGACCCATGCATTAGAATAAAACATACAAATTTGTATAAATAAGCAGAAATATTTGCAGGACTTTCCCAAGAAACAGAACAGAAGGGCTCAGACATTTGATTTGTGGACAAAAATCTTAATAAAAAGAAGGAAATGTTAACACGTATTAGATACAAACGTTTTATCTTGGTTTTGTGTTCCCTATGATACAAGGTGACACAGCTTTTCTTTGTATTATTTTGGTAGGTTTTGTGATGATGTGTATAGCATCCAATGTTAGGGAAGATCTGATATTTCTATTTATCATATACTTTCATTTGTTGCTCATGTTGAATCAGGTGCCTCAGCTATCATTTCCAATGATCCACACCCAGATGCCCAAGATGTTTGGTGTGGAGGACAACCCTGAACCCGAGAGAGTTCAAATTTACAAAACAACAATGAATATGCAGAAAACTAGTTGATTTCTCAATTCGCATTCACAATTGGAGCAATGATGTAGCATAATAAAGCTCTTAAATTAACTATAGTAATGGGGAAAAACATAACAGTACAACCAACAACAATTGAGAGATTGAGAAATCCCTTATGCTGGAGTTCTAAGAAGAACTGTGCAATGGAATTCTGTACTCTAGGTGACTTAAAGACCAACGAAGAAACAAATGCATGTATGCATTTATTCAAGAGCACCAAGCCTTGGTTGCTTAAAGGTAAGCCTTCCATAACAGTCTCAAGTTATTTTGCATCCCTGAGACTGTTGACATTCTTGGTTGTGGGTGTGTGCAGTCTTACCCCTAGACCAGCAGGGGTGACTTGATGATCAGATTTGTTTGTGATTCCATCACAAACTGCTTGCCAGATAGGATATATATGGATTTGCAATAGATCATTGGTCAGAGATTGTCCCAGCATGCTCAGGTGGTTCTTGTGCCTTGGATGTGCCTAGTTAAGAATCAAGATGGTATCAGATGCGCCAGTGCTGTGATATCTCTCACCCTCATTGACACTTGGGATGTTTTCTTTTATGTTGATTTGGTCATTTACTTTTATGCTTGGATAGTGGTTCATAACACTTAAAATTGTTATTCATTACTAAGATGTACCCTGATGTTGTCACAATTTTGTCTTAGATAAGTGTGTCATCCTAAAGATTAAGTTGTACTTGTACCCCTATTGAACTAAGTAGGTGCTACATCCATTTCAAAACATTTGCCTAGCCATTTTTCATTTCACTAGCCCTTCCATCCATTTCAAATTCCCCCTTTTTAGTGATCTATCATTAATAAGTCGTCAAGGTCTCAATACTATTCCCATGTATGAATGCCTAAATCAAAGTTAAGAGTCTAGTACTATAAGGTTGATGCTGCTAAATTAAAATGTAAAAATACATGAGCTATGCCCCCTTGCTAAAAGTCGGGTTTCCTATGTCCTGAGTTATCAAAGCCAAATCTAAAGCAAAGGGACTAAGCCAAAAAAAGCTAATAATACAAAAAGAAATTAAAAAATAAAGGGAACACAAAAAAGAGGTGCAACGAAAGGGTAATGTTATCACACAACTTGTAGTTACCCCTTTTAGATGATCCTATCCAGGATTGCAGAGGAGCTAGGAAACTAAAGAGGTAACCTTAGAGTATCCTGATCCTCAGATATGGATCAATTGTCACGTCGATCAAGATTATCTTCACTTTAGGCCAAATACTCAAGATGGCCGAGGGGGGGACCCAAATCTAACCTAAAAGGAAAGACCTAAGACAAGACACCAGATCAGACTATGAGAATAGAATACGTAAGGTATCCTGTTGATGAAACCCTATATCTAGAGAAGGTAGAACTGGATGAGGAATGGCTCAAGTTGTGAGGCTTAAGGAAATGGAAATACAACCCAAGGTGTTTGTTTTCAGTGACTATAATGATTACGAATGGATCTAGGATAGCAGTGCTAGGATTGAATGGCTAAGTCACTACCTGTTACCGGCTAGGTCTTACTTAGTTGGACTTCAAGTAAGCCAACAAAATTTGAACAAGGTTACTTGTTCATGATCAGAGTTCAGAAGTTAATCGGGCCTTCTAGGCCCTTTTTATTTTGTGTACCGCATGTTCATACCCCCTTGGGGGAGTTGTAATAAAGTGTGCTACCATGATAAATTTGTAAAGAGTTGGGATTTCTAAGACTTAAACATCAATCCAATTATTCCAAGGTGTTTTTTCCCTTGTCACTTATGCAATGTTGAATAAGAGATGTATAATTTTCAAGTTTTTCACTGCTCCTCCAAAGTTGGAATGGTCATTTTGGTGGTTAGGCCTTGGGAGATTATTACAACTCACGTGTCAATGTATATGAACATGCTAGGCATTGTTTTTGAGTCGTATGGACATGTGCTAGGTCCCCCTAGAGTTTCGTCCAATTCCAAGAAAAATGTTTTTTTCGTTTTTAAAGCCATTTTTAATGGTTTAATTAAAAATTTTCAAAATGTAATAAAAGACAAGTTCGGAGTCCGTTTTTGGCGTGGGGATGCTCGTTTTCACACTCAGAGCATTGTCTTTACCCAAGGGAACACTTTTCATATGATTCAGACCTATGTTGCGGGGAAGCGCCCCCCCCCCCCGCTCCGGAAGCTCGCTTCAGACCGAAGCGCTGTGGGAGCTAAGGCGAATTGCGCTTCCGGCTTCGCTCCCGATCCGAAGCGAAATGCCAAGCGCGCTTCCCATCCCAAAAATTCGCTCCCTGCCAATTCAAGAAGTGTTCGCTTCCGCTTCGCTCCCGCTTACACTCCCAACGCTTCGGAGATCACTCTCCCTTCGCTTCCCGCCGCTCCCATGCACGCTTCCTCCGTTTAACGCTGCCCACGCCCGCAGAAGAGAGGAAAAGGGGTTTTGGAGGGAAGGAGGAGGGATTTGGGGGATAAAGCCCTCTTCTCCTACCTCATTGTCACTTTGCAAGAGAAGAAAGGAGAAGAGGAGAGGAGAAGAGAAGAGAAGAAGAGAAGAACAGAAGAGGAGAGGAAAGGAGAGGAGAGGAGAAAGTTGCAGCTTGCCACCATTGGAGAGTAGGAGCCAAAGAGGTAGGTTCTACAACCTTCTAATTTCTTTGTAAGTTTGTAAATTAAACATTTGTCATTTTCTGTGTGTTAAAATTTTTAAACTTTTTGACCTTTGATTTCTATGATAGTATGAAAATTGAATGCTTGGCCTTGGAATATACATTCTAGAGTCTAGAATCTAGTGACTAGAATGTACATTGTTAAAAACTTAAATCTCTAGTTCCTTCCTCATTCTATTGCAGGCAATAGGTTAAATCTTTAGTTTCATTTGGCATCAACCATGATGATGGGTTTATGGTTTATTTTGTTGGTTCCATTTGTTATTTTGATGGGGGTGGTTCCATTTGTTATTTTGATGGGGGTGGTTGGAAAGCGGAGGAGGAATGAGGAAGAGGATAAAGAAGTGGGAAGTGGCACATGCCATGGAGAGGAGGAGGAGGAGGAGGAAAAGGAGGGGGAAGAGGAGGGGGAAAGCTGAAAGAAAACCAAAGAGGACACCACACCCTTGTGGAAATATGTCATAAGGCAAGCAGGAACTAGAGGGGGTGGAACTGTTAGAATAATCAAACCCATAGTATTACCCACTTAGACATTAATTCATTTATTTTTGCCTTATTTGCCTAGTTCATGAGTCCCACCATGTTCAAGTTGCTAATTGCCTATCCATAGAGGTCAAACTTGCCATCTTTGACTCATGTAGCGCTTGGGAAAGCCTTAGGAATCAAATCTGCTTTATTCCTGGCCTCCTAGGCGCCCTTCTGCTTTTTCTGCTTTGTTGACTGCTTTTTCAGTTTTTAAAGCACATAAGGAAAGCAAGACTAGGTGAGGTGAACCTGTTTTATTCCCCTTTCATCCACCACTCTTTCCTCCATGCAAAAGCATGTATGAGCTGCCATTTCACCCCTCATTAGCTTGCCCATGCGCCCTTGCCAATTCGTGAGCCTCATGACAGATTTGGGATTAGCTTTTTACACCTATGGGGGATTTGCCTATTTTA
>LPNX010412244.1:866717-947514 GCA_001517045.1 Pseudotsuga menziesii | reverse complement strand
GCTCCATTTTCAGTCTCCATTGTTGACAATTTTGCATGATCAATTGTAATTTGTTGTGAGTGAAATTAATCTATTGCTGGTCAGAATTTCTACAGGAACCACCAAATTTGTTTGCCCCTATTGTAACAAGACATACACAAGTTCATATACCCGTGTGAGAAGACATCTATGTGGGAACATGCCATGTGATGAAAGAAAAACAGTAGGAGTTTGTGTTTGCCCAAATGTGGTATCAACAAAAGAGCCATCTATAATAAGGAAGAATTTGAAGCACAAAACACATCAAAACGATCATCGGATGACCATGACCTTTCATGCTCACCAAGAACTGGAGGCCCATCCACCCAAGGCAGTGGATTCTCTCCCATGCAATCACGTGGCAGTCGCAGGACAATATCAGATTTCCTTGATTAAGGTGGTAGGGATGACGTGGATTCAAAAGTGTATCAGTTTCTCTATGCATGTGGCATACCATTCAATGTTCTTCGCTCACCCAATTGGCATGAAATGGCAGAGGCCATCCGCACTGCCCCAGCAGGATACAAGAGCCCCGGGTATGACAAAGCTAGAACTGTGGGGCTTAACAAGGAAAAAGCCAAGATCCAAAATGCTTTGGGGCAATTCACAAATGCTTGGAATGAGTATGGGGTGTCAATTGTATCAGATGGTTGGACCAATGTGAAAGGTAAGCCATTGATAAATGTTCTTGGTGTCTCTACTACTTGTGCAATCTTCCTTTCGGCACATGACTACTCAGATAAATTCAAGACCGGCATGAACATTGCAGAACTCCTACTCAAAAACATTGAAGCTATTGGTCCATACAATGTCATCCAAGTCATAACAGATAATGCTGCTAATTGTAAGGCAACGGGAGCAATCATTGAAGATAAATACCCCAACATATTTTGGTCTGGGTGTATGGTTCACACATTGAACCTTTTGATGCATGACATTATTAAGTTGAAGGAAAATGAATACAAATGGATTGGTGAACTGTACGAAAAGGGTAAGCACATGATAAGATTTATTACCAACCATAGCAATGCCCATGGCATTTTCTGCGCTCACTCAAAGTTAGAGCTATTAAAGATAGCAAAGACTAGATTTGTTAGCTATTACCTCACCTTCAGGCGCCATTTGAAGGTAAGAGAGGCATTGGCTAGCATGTTATCAAGTGAATCATGGCAAGTCTTGAAAGATAGGGCTACATCCACATCTGACAGGCGTGATTTTCAAGACGTGGAAGACATAGTTCTTGATGGTCACTTTTGGGCAAGTGTCAAGTTTGGTTTGCAGTTCACAAAGCCCATTTATCACATGATTTGGTTTGCAGATACAGATAAGCCGGTAATTGGGGAGGTGTATGAGCAAATGGATAGCATGTTGGGACAGATTAAAGATATTGTTGAATTGAAGGATCCCATCCTATATGACCATATTCACACACATGTGGTTAGAAGGTGGGATCATCTCAACGTTCCACTGCATGCCTTAGCATATGTATTAACACCAAAATATTATTCTCCATCTTGGTTGGCCAAACCAACACCTGGGGGTGGGGTTAGGAGAAAGCCCCACATAGATCCAGAGGTACAGGTTGGGTACATGGCTGCTATAGACAAGTTGGTCCCTAATGAAGAGGAATGTGCCTTATTGCGTAGTGAATTAAGCAAATACCTCAATGAGATTGGTCTGTTTGGTACCTTGCATGCTAGAAAAGATCGAGATAGGGCACCTCCTATTGAGTGGTGGAACATGTATGGCTCATCATGCCCACGCTTGCATAAATTGGCAACCAAAGTGCTTTCACAGGTGGTAAACAATTCCTCTGTAGAAATGTAATATCCTAGATGCGGATATTCAACTGTTTTCTACACTAGGGCTTGCTTAAGCCTCCTGATGTACTGTAATATTGAAAATAAATTTGCATGCAAAGTGCTGGGCAAATGGCCCTATTTTATCATTAACTAGGGCAAAGAATTTTATGATGATAGATCAACACTTACCACTGATAATCCGACTTGATGATGCTCTAGAGAGAATATGCATGCAGTAAGAACTGATCTAGTGAAGAACTGATGCTCCTTGCCTTCGGTGATACCCCAACAACATGAACCCTCAATCAGCTAAAGGTGAAGTTTTCAGTGAAGGAAGTGACTGATGCAGGTGAGAATTTGCAGGAGTGGTAGTCTTCCCGTGCCGAAGAGGATGCCTGACACATGCAGAAGTTCTAAGATCAACAAGCAGGTTAGCGAATTGAACTAGAGGTTTAGCTGCTCATGCCCCTTGATTCCCAAAACTGCTGAGAACTGCTCCGGATGAGCAAACTAAAAGCTGATAATCACCGGATATTGGAGGATGATACCGATGATGAGAATGGTGCCAGTATTTTGAAGATAAACTGAGATATGAGGACTCGGCGAATGATTTGGGGTTTTCCAAATAAAAACCCCCCTACGGCTGCACACGTGTCCCTGCAAATAATCTCTAATGGATACTGGATAACTGCAATTGGATGATTAAGTTGAAGAGCGAATGGTGAACTTGGATGGTTTACCCTGAATGAGACTAGGGCAGATATTTCACTGCAGAAACCCTGTTAGTTGAAGACGTCGTCTTCAACCCCAACTACTGTGGCCGCACGCTGTGCTGCTACTCAAGAAGCTCCAAATCAATTGAGAGATGACTGTTGGTAAGGTTGGAGGCGTACATAAATGAAGTCCTCTACCTCAAAACTGTGCTCAACCCTGTGCCTGTCTGCATATATCTTTTGTTGATTCTGAGCAGCCTGTATGTTCTCCCTAAGTATCTTGAGGATATCTTGACCCTCCTGAATCCGCTCTTTGGCCTTAGGGGCACTATTGTTGCCGAATATCCGGTCTGCGAAAGTGGAAGCATCATACCCATACAGAGCTCAAAAAGGGGTCATCCCAATGGTCATATGGTGGGTGGTGTTATAACAATGTTCACCTAAGTGTAGCCATTTGATCCATGTCTTCTGCTGACCTCCTACGTAATTTCTCAAATAACACCCAATCCACTTGTTGACAATCTATGTCTGCCCGTCACTCTGTGGATGATAACTTGTGCTTATGGCTAACTCGGTCCCCACTAACCGGAAAAGCTCTCGCCAAAAGGCTCCTGTGAATCTGCTATCCCTGTCACTAACAATGGTCTTGGGCAACCCGTGGAGTCTAAATACCTCTCTGAAAAATAGTTCTGCTACCTGTGCTGCTGAATAATCTGAAAAGATGGCAAAGAAGTGAGCAAACTTGGTCAGTCTGTCCACTACTACGTACAAGCAGTCTCTGCCCTAAACCTTGGGTAGCCTAGTAATAAAGTCCATAGAGATGCTCTCCCATTTCTGCTCGGGAATAGGTAAGGGATGTAGTAAACTAGCCGGGTGGATGCGCTCTATTTTGTCTTGTTGGCACAAGCTGCACTCTCTCACATGTTGTATCACATCATTCTTGAGGCCCTTCCATGAGAACCTTTCTCTAATCTACTGGTAGGTCTTGAGAAACCCTTGATGCCCTGGTAATGGTGAATCGTGCGATGCCTGTAAAATTTTCTTCTTAAGGGGAGACTCTGGAACCAAGAAGATCCTGTTTTTGTAGTATATGATGTCATCAATTACCCTGTACCTATCATCCTGAATCTGTCCATCCAATAGCTCGCAAGCAAACTTATCTTTGGAGTACTTAACCAAAAGATGAGATCTCCAATCTGATGAGATGCTCATAAGGGATAAAGTAGTTGGTCGCCTAGAAAGTGCATCGGCCACTACATTGTTCTTTCCCTTTACGTACTCAATTTCGAAGTCATAGGCCTGAATCTTGCTTACCCATTTCTGTTGTCTCTCGTTTAGCTCTTTCTACTCTAGGAAGTATTTCAAGCTATTGTGATTTGTCTTAACCTTGAACCTGGCACCCACTAAGTACTGCCTGAACTTGGTTAGCGCATGGAGGATGGGTAACATCTCTTTGTCATATATCGAATAGTGGCGCTCATAGTCTTTGAGCATCCTACTCTCAAATGCAATGGTGTGGTCGTTCTGCATCAAAACTGCCCCAATGCCCTCTCCTGAAGCATCACATTCTAACATGAAGGATTGAGAGAAGTCTAGTAAAGCTAATACTAGGCATGAACTCATTACCTTCTTCATTTTCTCGAATGTTTGTTGTGCTGCCTTCAACCAACTGAATGCCCCTTTCTTGGTAAGATCTATGAGAGGTGCGGTCATCTGTGAGAATCCACTGACATACCTCCTATAGTAGGTGCAAAGGCCCAAAAAAACCTTCAGTTCTGTCACGTTTTTAGGTGTAGACCAATCCAAAATGGCCCGAATCTTCTCTAAGTGCACCTAGACCCCGTTGGCCCCTATCACATGCCCTAAGTACAACATCTCCTGCATGTCGAACTCACACTTGAACATTTTGGCATATAGTGACTGCTCCTGTAGAATGCCAAGTACTTCATCTAGATGTCTCAAATGCTCTTCCCAAGTTCTACTGTATATCAATATGTCATCGAAGAATACCAGAATATATTTACGTAACTGCGTCCTGAAGATATGGTTCATGCATGACTAGAAGGTGGCTAGTGCATTAGTGAGTGCAAATGGCATCACTAGAAACTCATAATGTCCATACTGGCAACAAAAAGTGGTCTTTGGGACATCCTATTCCCTTACCCAAATCTGATGGTACCTCGAGCAAAGATCAATTTTGGAAAAGTACTTTGCCCCCTGTAGTTCATCCATCAACTCATCAATCCTAGGGATGGGATACCTGTTCTTTATGGTCTTCTTGTTGAGCGCCCTGTAATCAATGCACATGCGTAGGGTTCCATCTTTTTTCTTCACCAGTACCACTGAAGATGCAAAGAGACTAGAGCTAGGTTTGATGTACCCTAGCTTGAGTAGTTCCTTGATTGTACTCTCTATCTCACATTTATACCTCTTGGGATGTCTGTAGGGAGTGGTGATAACTGCTTGGGTCCCCTCCTCTAACTCAATAATGTGCTCAAATCCCCTATCTGAAGGTTAACCTACTGAAAGGTCTTCGAATACTGCCTTGTGCTTCTGCAGTAAGGCCTCTATATCTGTTGGATGTTGCGTGGCCTCATCTGGATGTTTACACTCTGCAACCCACTCAATATCTCCATGTCGGACTACTGCCTCCATCCTATGTGATGTCACTGTTGTGGGAGGATAGGTATTCATCCCTCTCAATACTACCTTCTGTCCTTCTGCTCCTGTAAACTCCATCTCCATGGTCTGGTAGTTGGTGGAATACTTCCCTATGGAATACAGCCACTGAACTCCTAGTACCACATTCATGTCCGGTACATCTACCACATAGAATGTTTCCATCACTGTATAATTCCCAAGTGTTACCTTTAATTTAGGAATCCTCTGACTACACTCGATGGTGTGACCTGTTGTTGCCACCGAAAACCCATTAAAGCTCTCAGTCTGAATGCCTCTCTTTTTAACCCATGCAGCATCAATAAAGTTGTGGGATGCCCCACCATCTATCAGTACTTCCACTCTGTGGCCCCGTACAGTACCTCTAATCCGAAGAGTGTGGAATCTAGGAACCCCTGTCATGGTAGCAATGGTACCTCTTGAGGCCTATCCCTCAGCAATTGTCTCTATTGTCTCTCCCTGCTCCTAATCTTGGTAATCCTCATCCTCCTCACTGTCGGAATAAACCTCTATGTAGTAGGCCTTTCCTTTTCCTGAACATCTGTGACCTGGTATCCATGGTTCCTGGCAAGTGAAACATAACTTTTTTCTTCTAAGGTCCTATCAGGTATCATTGTCCATCCATTCTTTCTTGGGCCATTCTTTTTGGAACGGTTTCCTCTCTTTATCTTTAATAGCAAAATTGGTCCTGGGAAGAAACCTATTACTAGGCACTGCATCCTGTAAGTCTTTAGTCCGACCGATGGCATCTGCTAGGGTGGTGGGCCTATAAGACTTGACCCATCCCCGTAAGGATTCAGTGAGAGCCTCAGTGAACAACATAATCAACTTGCTCTTTGATATATCTGTGACCATGACTGCTATCCTCTGAAACTCTGAAATAAATGCATCTGCACTACCTATCTGCTTGAGTTGTGCCAGTTCTCTAAAGTGTACTTCCGGATCCTTTCGATTAAACCGCTCAATGAGCCTCTGTGTAAAATCTGGGTATGAGGTGATGGTGTTGTGACCTAGTGTCACTAACCCGTGGTACCACCACTCATGTGCTTCTCTGTCTAAATGCAAGGTAGCCAATTTAATGGCATCTGTCTCAATCATGGGGTTGAGCTGGAAGTAGGTATCCAACTTCTGCACCCAATTCCGGGCTGGGCCACCCCGGGTGTCCTCAAAGGTAGGGATAGTCAGTTTCCCTACGATGTGTTGTAACTCATAGTTCTGGGTGAATGGCCTATTGTAAGCTTTGGGTTTGTTCTTACTTTTGAAGTGGCAGAAGTCAGTGAAGGTCATGGCTGACTGGAAGTCATCTCCTAAAGCTCTATATTCTCCCAGATAGGCACTCATGGATTCTTCTGGTTCTACTTGTGCTAGAGGCACTACAGCTGGACTATCTAAGAATTGAGGCATGGTGGGTCGGAAAGGCTTGTCTATATGGGGATGGCTATGCATGTTGGTATGTAAGTGCTCCCTACTACTGCTGGTGGATACCCTATCACTGTTGGGAAATAAGGGACTGTGTGGGGTGGGCCCATTCTTCTCAGTCATTTGCCTGAAGGTGCTCATCATTTCTTTTTGCCCAGTAGTGAGTTCTTTTATGGCTGATATAAGACTGTTGAAAGTTGTTTTATCATCCTCGGCCATTGTTTCTTTTCCTTTTCCAAACTGATACTCTCTGTTTCCCAAATCTATGTCCTCTAACTCCTCTTCTCTGTCTCTACACCTCTGTCTCCGGTAAGTAATGTTGTAAGGGTCTTCTGAATTCATTTATTATTTTGCATGCCCACAGCTGGTAAGGAAAATGGCTCTGATACCACTATAATATCCCAGATGCAGATATTCAACTGTTTTCTACACTAGGGCTTGCTTAAGCCTCTTGATGTACAATAATATTGAAAATAAATTTGCATGCAAAGTGCTGGGCAAATGGCCCTATTTTATAGCTAACTAGGGCAGAGAATTTTATGATGATAGATCAACACTTACCACTGATAATCCAGCTTAATGATGCTCCAAAGAGAATATGCATGCAATAAGAACTGATCTGGTGAAGAACTGATGCTCCTTACCTCCGGTGATACCCCAGCAACATGAACCCTCAATCAGCTAAAGGTGACGTTTTCAGTGAAGGAAGTGTCTGATGCAGGTGAGAATTTGCAGGAGTGGTAGTCTTCCCGTGCCGAAGAGGATGCCTGACACATGCAGAAGTTCTGACATCAACAAGCAGGCTAGCAAATTGAACTAGAGGTTTAGCTGCTCACACCCCCTGATTCCCAAAACTGCTGAGAACTGCTCCGGATGAGCGAACTGGAAGTTGATAACCACCGGGGACTGGAGGATGATACCGATGATGAGAATGGTGCCAGTATTCTGAAGATAAACTGATATCTGAGGACTCGGCGAATGATTTGGGTTTTTCCAGCTAAAAACCCTCCTATGGCTGCACACATGTCCCTGCAAACAATATCTGATGGATACTGGATAACTGTAACTGGATGAATAAGTTGAAGAGCGGATGGTGAACCTGGATGGTTTACCCTGAATGAGACTAGGGCAAATATTTCACTGTCAAAACCCCGTTACCTGAAGACATCGTCTTCAACCCCAACTGCTGTGACCGCACGCTGTGCTGCTACTCAAGAAGCTCCAAATCAATAATAATCATAAGTGTCTTCTCCATTCACTTTATCTTTCTTTTATAACTTTCAACTGCGAAAACCCTAACTTTTGACCTAATTAGGTCACTTTAACTTCTACTTTGCAGTTGACTTGCATGCATGCGCATGGAGACTTAATCGAGTGCATGCATCATTAAATAATGCTCAGATGTCATACATGCAGGTGGCCTTTGGCTCTGGTGGCCCTCTTCGACCCAATGGTGATATAATATTGATGCCCTAGATCTTCTGTAGATGGCATCAGTCTTCAGCTAAATCTGTGACTGTCAGTCCCTGCTCAAACCCACAGAAATCACATAGGTTAGCGGGTTGGTCCTCAATGCCTAGGCAGAAGAGGACATTACAAGAAAGGTGTTGGAGCACCTATAGCTTCATCCACTCAGTGAAAAGAAACCGATTAAATGAAAATCGGGCAGAAGGCTTGGTTTATGTACATTACAACTTGAGGTTGTTGACTCATTACTTTGAGCGGGCAAAAACCGATAGATCATATGTCACTTGGGACAACAATCCGGAGGAGCATAACTTGGAGAATGGAGCCTTAACTTTAGAGCGCATAGAGGAATAGCTTTTGGGCGATGAGGATGACCATGCAGCAGCAGTAGCAATGCCACCACTTCCTTTGCCCCCAAGTTCAACTTTACAACCCCCACCTGCATCAGTGAGGGGGGGTCATGCAGGATCAAGTCTTGGACGTGGCTCATGCCACTCAACACGGTGGCTACTAGGGATGAAAATCTCACTCCCTTTGTTCATGAACATAGACAACGGAAAAAGAAATTAGATATTTCCCGTGGCAAGAGGAAACATCCATAAAATCTACTTTTCTTATCTTTTCTTATTTACAGTACTTTCAAGTTTCTGCATTGTTGAGATTCGAGAACTTGAGTTATTGACTCTTTTATATTTATTATGGTATATTTTGTGAACATTACATGGCAATTCAAGTTTGAAGTTTGAAGTTGAACTCTGAAGCTGTAAGGTTGATTACTTGATGTTATGGATAATGGACCTATGTTTGATGAATTCACAAGTATATCATAATTGATTGAATCATTGATGGTTGATGAATGATGTTATATGGTATTATGATTTATCATTTTATGGTTTATTTCATGTTTTTATACTTTCCATGACTAATTCAACATTCTACAAGCATTTGTTGGCATATATGTATCAAAATATATTAAAAATATATATTATATAAAAAACGCTTCCAAACCAGAAGCTTCTAAAAATTTCGCTTCCCGCTCCCAAGTAACCTTGATTCAGACAACCAAAACACCCGTGGAACATTATTCAGCTAAAGGAGCATCGTTTTGGCATTTTAATGCTAAAGGTATATCATTTGGGCACCAAAGTCAAAAATTTTAAATAAGTCAAAAATCAATTGTTAAGTGGGGAAATGACATGGCATGGGTCCCCCATGCCATGCGACCTTCTTTAAACTTATAAGCATTTTAAACTTTGGTTTAAAACTTTAGCATGAAGTATGTTATGATATGGGTGACGTCATCTTGAACTCCACTCGTGTGAGGGTGAAGGCTAGCGATTGGAGAGTGGGGTGGACCCCTATTCAACTTAAAGTTTGAAATAGTATTAAACTTTGGCTTAAAGTTTGCTAACGAATGTATTATAAATGACATCACCAAACTTCATGTCAACCATTCCAGCTCACGCGTGAGGGAGAGGGAATGCAAGCGAGTGGGTGGTTGTTGGTATTGTGGCGCTTGATCAGCGGTTTGGAGAGTTGGGTGAGTTAGGTGAGAGAGGTGTCATTCACCTCTTCACTTGCTTCTTCACTTCAACTCAGTTTGACTCAGTTTAACTTAGATCAACTCCTGGTCTATCTTCAGTGTAGGTAGAACCCCCCCTGGGTCTCTCTTAGCTATTTAAGCAAGGTACATTCACTCTCTTTAGCATGAAGTATATGGAATCTCTGCTCTTTGTAATCTGTTGAATATTTTATGTGAATAAAGATTGGCTTTGGAGGTCATATTGTGGATTGTTGTTCCAGCTGGATGATGCTATGTTTGTATGGTTGAGGTAGCTGTAGAGTGTTAAATATTGCATTTTGTTTAATAACATATTGAAAGGTTGGCCTAATGATTAGTATTGATCAATAGGATGAGCATTGTTGTTTCAACTCTTAGTGAAAATTCCATTTTGTCAAATTCAAGATTTTGCATATTTACGTGTTTGTGAGTATGTTCTCTTCATTCACATTTTGGATTTCACTAACCCTTTAACAAGTTTATGCAAGTGAAAGTGTCTTTCAGTTTTCTCTTGGGTGGATTTGAAGGAGATCTAGTTTGTTTCTCCTACTCTCTACTCACCTTTCAAGAAACATTGTCCTCTTGAAGCATTTCAACCAATCTTCAATTGTTGAATCTTTTCACCAGGGCTCCTAACCTTCTTCCTTTAAAAATTTAAAATTCTCATTCGGTTACTTAGTTACTTGCTTTTATACTTTAGATCTACATGCTTAAGATAAATATCTTCCTTAGATCTAGTTTATAGAGGTGTTTCACTTGTTGCTTAGATCTAAATTTTCATAAAGTTGATCTCTCTTTCATCTAGATCTAGCATCAAATCTACTTTTCTTCGCAAGCATTTCAAGGATATTTTTAGCTTGCTAGCTTAAAGTAGTTTGCGTTGAGTATAATAAGAATATATAGCATCAAGTGCCTTATTGGAAGCCTTGCAAAGGCTGTCCAAGACCCTAAGAAGTTGGGTTTCAATCCCAATCTTCTTAGTTATTCGCTTTTCTTCTGAATTAATTGTTTAACTTAAAAAAAATCAATTTTTTGTGTTGTCCAAAGACACTTACAAAGTGTTTTTGACAACTTTCTACCGATAAAAGCTTGCTAGTTTTTAGCAGGTCCACCAAAAAAGAGAAGAAAACGCTACCCAAAATTCCATTTTTGAGCCATCCAGAGCTTCCCAGGGGTCCCCCCTACTTCCATGGTTCCTTTTCTGATTTTTTGTAAGCCTTTGGATCCCAGATAACAAGGACCAAAGATCATTTCTCATCAAGCTTTGTAACCAAGACTAATAAGGTTTCTTAGTAGGCTTTCCAGAGCCCACTCCCCATCCCCCCGGGGGGATCCACGTCGGTGTCAATTTTTGTGTTGTGCTTAATTAGTTTAGTTTCTGTTGCAAAGCTATATACTTTGATCTGTATTTTCATTCTATATCTTATTGGAATCAAAAGTAACACTAATACTAACCCCACGACTTCCCGAGTTACCCGAAAGGGGAAAGAGATGCGTGGTAAGCTTAATTAGAAAACCTTTGTTTCTTTCAGTACTTTAGTTTTTATTTCGCATTTTAAAATTTACCCCTCTTTGCTTTCCCGATTGAGGTTCATTTGAACCGAAAGAGATTCTTGGAGGTTAATTTTCCTTTTGAATAAACAAACTTAGTCTTTAAAATCCTTAAAACCAACAAGACTCCGTTAGGTATGCTTTGCACCGCTGCGGTTCAACCAAACAATTAGCTGCATCAAAAGCAACGTGGGTGACTAGTTTAATTAGTTTTCACGTCTCAATTATCCTCCCCAGGCGAAAATCCAACGCCTCGAATTGATCCGTTGCGGTGGAAAATTCACACAGGAAGTGGGAACAACTAGGTAGTGACCTCGAGACACTGTCGGGCTACACTCTTGTTGGTGCAGTGATGGACACGTGTCAAAGACTCCGACCCAACCCACATATTCCTCGCATGGAGCCACATTGGATAAGGGTTTTGGACATACTTTCAGCTATATTTGGAGTTCCCTTCCCCCTAATCTAATGCACTCATCTTCCATATTAATTTAAAACTGACGAAAAGCATTTGCAACACATCCCAACAATACAACAATACTTTCTTATTTTTAACTCCATTCTTGGCAGTGGTATTATCATCATACAATCATTTGCTTTTATATGCTTTATATATCATGTGTTAAGTGATTCTATATGTTGTTGCGTTTAACAAATATCGTTGCAATATATGGTTCTAGTATTTATTTTCATCAAACTCCTTAGTAACTTAATCATCATCACGCTAAGCCTTAACAGCCTTAGAAATTAATGGGGTCTAACCCCCTTGGCTTCGATTAGGAGTTGGCCTAAATGGAGGAGTCAAGAACAAGGTGATAGCCTTCACTCAATACTTGCCCCCAAGGACACACCAAGTGGCTTCAATATTTATGCCACGTTCCCCCCTAGGTGTGTGAAAGGCGGCAAAATTTTCTAGTGCCGTTACCGGGGATAAATCTTTTTATTCCCGAGTACGACTTAACTTTTCTTATTATTTCAAAAAGATAAAAAGATAAAGATTTGATAGATCTTGTCTTTAAAAAATAAAATTAAAATTCGATCCTTCTGGCGACTCCACTTGTTAATATCCCTCCAAGGTGTTCTACCCGAAGGAACTCCGAAGGAATATTTGATCTCATTCCTGAGCCTGAAAGGGCTTATAGAAGGAGATTGACTTCTTGTAGAATCCTTGAAGATTTAGGGTCCCAATCCCTCTCAGATATCCATCTTCTATTTGAAGAGAGTCACACCCATCAATCTAAAGAAATGTCTGATTTCTTCAAACCCCTTGACTTTACTCAGATAGCAGGTGCCCCTCATGCCATTCCGAATGATGCTACCAAGAAGTTTCCTACCTTTCAGGGCAACAATGCCATCACAGTCAAATCCGATCTTCAGAAGTTTTCAAGGCATCTAGTTGGTTATTGCAATCAAGCTACCCATTATCATGATGACGTAAAAATGAATCTTTTTTCTTTATCTTTAGAAGAAGATGCGAGAGAGTGGTACCTTGACTTACCTGATAATTCATAAAAAACACTTGATGAATTCCTAGATGGTTTTGAAGAAAAAATGGGGAGAGAAAAAGGAACAAAGACATCAACTTGCTGCTCTCCATAATATTAAAAATATGGAAAATGAAACTATGGAGGAATTCAACAAGAAATTTAGAGATCTTGTTTCTGACCTTCATAAATACATTAAGCCACATAATGCTTCTATCATCATCTATTACATTGAAGCTTTCATCGATGATTTGAGGTATCAATTAAGAGATAAGGAACCTGTCGATTTAAAGCATGCCCAGGATTTGGCTGAAAAAATTGAAAAGAATATGCAATCATCTAATAAGTCTAACATACCTGGATTTACTAGAGGAAATTCTTCCTATAACAAAGAATCTAAGGGAAAAGCTGTTGAATCAGAGGACAAGGAATCATCTAAGGATCCTATGAAGGAAATCTATGAAATGATGAAAACCTTGGTAACTAATTAGAACCAACAAATGGCCAATCATGCTGCACAACTGAATCATATTCAAAATAGATTGGTAATGATGGAGAGAAATCAGGTTTATCATGCACCAAGGAACTTTCAACATAAGCCCAATCAAATGTATCAGAAGAAAGCACCAGCTCATGAGGCTAGAATTCTGAACCAGTTAGATTCAGCCAACATGGTAGAGGATGTAATTCCTTATTGTAGGCCTTCTACTCAGTTTCATCAAGAAAATACTTGTTACATTGCAAATCAAGTTATGGAACAAGGACTCCCTGAAATTAGTAGTCGGGATACACCTCCAAGCGAGCATGAGTTCGTGAACATGGTAGGCCAAACCTACCATTTGTCAAACAAGCAATGGCAATAGGCCATAGACTATAGTCAAGAAAAGCACTTCATTACTCATAATTACAGTGAAAATCCTACTCAAGAACAAGTCATAGATATGAGAGATGCTAGATTCAAAGGTGCTACTTATCAAAGGAAGGAGAAGTCTACACCAACTAAAGCTAAGTAGTATAAGCCCAAGGTAACAACTCCTCCTACTATGAACCCCCTGTTGTTGTAGAATCAAAACTTGAAATGGGGGATTGGTTAAATAGTGTTAAAGTCTCAACTTATGCAACCGATATCCTCCAGATTCCTTGCCAAAAGGAAAATTTGTTAAAAGCTTTAGGAAGTAATCAGAAGAATGCCCATAACATTGTCAAAGAAATTTCTCTTCCAAGTAATAATGCCATCCTTGAAGATTGTCTTGACATCCGTGAAGATTTACCTGTAGTCCTCCACAATGTTGATCCAAGAAGAGAAGATCACCCACCATTTTATGTCTCTCTTTTAATTGATAATGTGCTTCTCCATAACTGCATGTTAGATTCGGGTGCTTCATCAAACGTAATTACGAGAAAAGTAATGGAACAATTGAATCTAAGTATCACACGACCCTACCACATTGTTTGTACAATGGATGAAAGAGAAGTTGATGTGGTAGGGATAATCTTAAACCTACAAGTCAAATTGGCTAAGTATCTTGACATCAATATGACAATGGATGTTGTAGTAATCGATGTGCCGGATAATTGGGGAATGTTGTTGTCCAAAAAGTGGGTTGCAGCTTTAGGGGGACACATCCAAATGGATTGGACGTATGCAACTATACCTGCATCAGAGAACATAATGGTTATACTTCACAGGGAAAAGGAAAGGAAGCAGCATGTAGAAAACCCTAAGAAGCCTGCAAATGAATTCGTGCACTGTACTGATAACTTTGGAAACTATGCCATCTTGTCTAACTTTATGGCCCCCATTAAGGAAAATATTAAGAATGAAAAGGTTGATAAAGTTTGGCAAATGTATTTCGACGGGGCATATTCCAAAGCTGGAAAAGATGCAGGCATCGTAATCATTTCTCCTTCTTAACAAATCTACAAGTTTGCTTTTAGATTGGAGTTTGAAGCATCAAACAATGTGGCTGAGTATGAGGCATTGTTTCTAGGATTAGAAACTACTAAGGACATGGGTATAAAAATGTTGAACATAAAAGGTGATTCTGACTTAGTCATCCTCCAACTAAAGAACAAATACATATGTAAGAGTGATAGGCTAAAGAAATATAGGAATGTTATTTGGGATACTATGGAATGGTTTGATGCACTCAATCTTGAGGAAATCCCTAGAGAACAGAATGCTTTAGCAGATAAGTTGGCAGTAGCGGCTTCCACCCTCCAACTTTCAGATGAGATGATTAACGGGAATGGTAAAATGGAAATTAATTTCAGGCCTTCAATTCCCGATAACATAGACCATTGGTAGGTTTTTGATGATGACAAGCATGTTTTAAGGTTCATTCACAACCTTCAAGAGTTTCAGGAGTGTGAGATCAGCTACAAGAAAGAGGGTAAAGAGTATTAGGAACATGAGGAAAATGTCAAAAATCATATTCTGAAGGGTCTTATATCTTTAGAAAAGCTTTTCGACATACAAGATAGACATAAAAATAAAAAAGAAACAAGTTGGGGATTATATGTGTTATTCACTTATTTGTACCATAGTTGGATTAGCTGAGGAGCCGCCAGTTGACAAACATGATAAATGTTTGCTTCCAGTGTATCAGATGATCTTTCTTTGTGTCTAGCCAGTTTTGGCTAGTCAGTTTTTGTTTTGAATAATTGTGACCATGGCCCCGCGGGGTTTGTAATAAAATGTGCTAGTAGGGTGTTTTGAGTGGTTCGGTCTCCTAGGACGTAGAATTTCAACTAAGGTATTCTAGGGAGTTTTTTTCCCTCGACAATTATGCTTTGCCTATAGCCGAGTATAATTGACGAGGTTTTCTCTCGCTTCCTCCAAAGCTGGAATGCCCGATTTTGAATTCTGGGCCTTGGGGGGTTATTAGAGCCCAACTGAATATGTATAAACCTACTAGACATCATTAGAATAGACTATGGTCATGTCCTAAGTCACCAGGACCCACAGAAATTTTTTTACCGGACGCATCAAAATTTTTATTTTTAATTTTTTAAATTTTAAATTTTTCCTAGTTTTTAATTAAATTTTTCCATAATTTAAATAGAAAAATTAAATTTGTAATAAGTTAGTCATCTGGAACCCGAATTCAGTGATTGAAGGCTCTAACCTTAAGCTAAAAATCATTCTTGATCAGTCAGCCAGCCGGATTCAACTTTCAGATCATCATTCGGCCACATAATGCATATTTTCTCAAAAAAGTTAGTTTTGGGGAAAATATTGATTAATTAATTAAAATGATTATTTTGGAGAAAATCCAAATCTCTCCAAATTAATCTAAATTGAATAAAATAAAAGGCTAAATGACATGGCATTGGGCAGTTATGATGATTGGAGAGAACAGAACTCGGCTTCAATCAGCATTCAGTGAGCATTAAAGATACATTCAGTTAGCAATCTTGTCATCTCCAGCTAAACTCACGAATTGGATGATTTGAAAGGATGGGATTGGTGTGATGATAATTACGGAGCAATGCAATAATTGAAATGAAGGACTGGTGCAAACCCTAAGGGTTTTAGCACCTAGCAACACCAGTTAACTCCTCCGACAACCCTCACGCCTCCATCCTCAAGCTCACGCCCTCATCTTCTCAAGGATGCGCCTTCACACGTGTGGGTGCTTTCAGCCGTTGGATTTGAATTTTTAGGTTTGGAGTGGGGGCGCCTTGCCTAGGTGGAGGCCTCCCCTCACTCTTAGCTCTTCATATTTAGGTTTGGACTCTCAGCTAGGTGCCAAGCCGGTTAGGTCAGGAATTTTTGGTTTTAGGGTTTTGGTCTTCATTCATTGTATAAATAGAGGCTCTTTCAGCTCTATTAGGATGGATTTTTTGTGTTGAGAAACTCTGGTGAAACTTTGTAAATGCTTGTTGTTTTTATGCAACCGTTGGAATAAAATTAAGGCTTTGGAGGCTCATATGGTGTGACATTGTGGATGAATGCACTTGATGGATGAGGTGATTGTGTTCTAATTCTTCTCTTTCTTGTCTATTTGAAATTATGAATCTATGCTTTAGAAGGCTTCTGTAAGCACATAAGAACAGGTATTTGTGGTTTGCAAGTTAGTTGTTTATTGCTTTACTTTTAGAAATTGAAAAGAAGCATTGTTTATTCAGTCATATTTCATGCTACCTTATATTTCAATTTGTGAACAATACATGATCTAATTCATTGTTTGGCAAGTATATGAGTTGATTTTTTGCAGATCGGTCCATCCAACCAAGCAGAAGTTCGAGCTCAGCTACATCCTCTTCTCTTGAAGTCAAGTACAAACTTCCGGCAATTGCATGCTTTACGAGATCCAAGTGTCCTTAAAAAGATCCACAGGTTTGCCTATTTTCTCTTTGCTTTTATTCATCTTTCAAAGTAAAAGTTTCTGATTTGTTGGGTTAGGCAAGGTTTGGGCTAAAGTGATCTGTTATTCACCAAACCGTATGCCCTTGTTGGTTGTCCTCTCTTGAGTTTGCAGCCTCCTTTCACTTCTTTTTTGCAGCCTCCCCCTTCATCTCTTTTGCTGCCCTCTTTTCCTCTTTTCCTTATAGTTTGCAGCCCTCTTTTGGCTTGAGTTTGCAGCCCTATTCACCCTTTTTGCAGCCCCTTTTTGGCCTTAGTTCTCAGCCTTCTATCTCTTCTTTTGCAGCCTTCTTTGCCTTGTTTGCAGTCCTCTTTTCACCTTAGTTTTCAGCCTTCTTTTTTCCCTTAGTTTGCCCTCTCTTTCCCCTTTTGTCTTCTCTTTACCGTAGCTTCTTCTTCTTTCCGCTTTCCTCCAGTTTCAGTATAGAAGCTTGGTTTTTTTTTATTGAGTTTATAGATCTAGTTTTATTTTTGGACTAACATTATAACAAGTAGTGTTCAAAGCTCTCATTTTCAGGCAGATCAAAAAGAGCCCAAAGGCCATAAGCAAGCAAGGAGCAAACAAAGAGCAAAAAAGACCAAAACATCTCCCTCTTCTTTCTTCCCTTTCTCACCTTTGCCCATTCAAGAAGAGGCTAAACACATCAAAAAATTGTAAAAAGTTAATAAAGAGCGAGTGGGATTACGACTCCCATGCCCCTCTTCCCCCATTTGGGAGAAGCTTGTATCATCCCTTTGTCATGCTTGTATTTTTTGTTTAATAAACTGCTAAAGGTAGAATAGGATAGAATAATTCCATAATCATTAAAAGTTTGTTTTTTCATTAAAGTAAGGTAATTTATTTCTGATTAGTTCATCATTCATAAAATATAAAAGTAAAAATGTTTCTTTGTTTATTTACTTAGCTGATTGCAGGGTCTGTTTACTTTTTTGATATAATTTTACTTACCCCCATGCTTTCCCAATTAAGGCCTAAAAAGCCTGCAAGGGACTCTTGGGTACTTTAGCTTTCTTTTTCTTAAAGTTAATCAATTAATTAATTAAGTCTCTTGAACTTGTCATAACACAAGTCAAGAGCACTCTCTATCGGAGAACATAGTTAGACTTGCATATCCTTGCATTAGGCATTTAGATTAGCTAAGTCTCTTGAACATTTGTCATAAGACAAGGTCAAGAGCGCTCTCTATCGGAGAGTCTTAATTAATCGACTTAATAAAATTTGGAACTCACTCCCCCATAATTAATTAACTTCGTTGTCTCCTTGCCGGAGTATGATCTGATCGACTTCAAAATCGGAGTACCCAGAAACGGCATTGGATTTTTAATCTTGCAAGAGAAACACAACAAAATTTAAACCCCATAACCAACACACCGGCGTTGTAGAGAATTTCCTAAGTTCTTCTTAATAGAGGCGTCGGAACTCCCCGCTGTCTAAGCTTCTCAACTAGTCGGTCAATCTTCGTGATACCAGCCTAAGATACTGGGAGGGTCGTCATGTCTTCAACAGATTAAACTTGGAACATTCTCCCGGCTCTTGACAAATCTTCGTTGACACCATAAGCAAGACCACTTAAAAACATTTAAAATATACCAAGAGCACTTGCACAACTTAATATTCACTAGCTTTATTTCAAGACTTGCTGTTAATTTCTTTACGCATTGCAGTACTCTGACTCCATAAGTGTTGTACAGGAATAAACACCTTATAACCGAAGGTCTGGGGTTACCAACATACTCATGAAACTTGCAAGCAATTGACTCTAGAATGCAGTAAAGGAAATAGGAGGATAGAAAAGACTCACCCGATACACGACGGTTGATCCAAGCTTGTCCTCTTCCGCTCTGCTTCTCCTCCAAAGTCTTCAGGGATGCTTCTCCTTCACCTGTCAAGAGTCAATCTTCCAAATACAAGATGATACATATATATAAACAAGTTAGATAAATCATATACAGAATACTGAATCATAAGTATTTATCAAACCACAATATATGAGATACATTCAAGACACATATGGAAGAAGGATTCTCTTTATTAACAATAATGAAAGAGTTCAGATTACAACCCAACGCCTGAGACAAGGACTCCTCTGCAACCAAAGAATTCTGAGTTCCACTGCTCCAAAGACTTCTATATAAACTCCACCAACATAACTTTGCTCTCCAAGTGTATGTGATTAACACCCTCCCCAAGGCCTGTATTTATACTTGGTGAAATAAGGCAGTTTCAAAGGTTGAGGAGGTTGAGACAGTTAAGGTGATTAAGGTTAAGTGCTTAACTAATCTCAAGTAATCGCGCGTTTTTATTTTTAATGTCAAAGGTAGATGTACGCAGGTATCAAGACTGGCAACTCGCGTATGACCCACGAGTTGCTATAAGGGTAACCCGCGTACAAATATGTACACGAGATGCAACAACCGATACTTGCGTACAACACGTGAGTTGCATATATAGAGAGTCGCGTACATGACTTGACATATCTAAAAGGTAAAAATAACCAGCTGGATGGATGATAAATGTAGTTCATAATAAGCCCATCTATAGTGTTTTAGGTAACCCTCAATCCATAAATGTCCTTTTGTGTGTAAACATGAGGGATGTCGGCACTCGGACGGAGAGGTGCCATTCAGGTGGATAACAATAAGGCACTAGTCTATTATTTTATGCATAATTGCTATATCTGGATCATTTGTCTTTGGAACATTTTTATTTATATCTGTGAATGCATCTTTATAAAGTCTTGAATTATTGTTCATCTTTTAATTCTCTTGATAGCAACGTGAATTGCTTTATTTTATGCGTCAAGTTCATAATAAACAAACACATTTAATCACCATAACTCCTAAACAACACCCATCCGCATCCGCAACCTTTTAAAACACTTTAACAACTTAAGAGCCGTAGAAACTCTTTTGTAAAGACTACCCCCCTTGGCTTCGTTAGGAGTTAGCCTAAACGGAGGAGTTAGGAGTAGGTGACAGTACCTGGCTCTGTGCTTGCCCCCAAGGTCACACCTCTCCCACTTTCTTAAATGAGGAGACAACTTTCGGAAGATTTTTGCTGCTGGTGTGCAATTGGCGGACAACAATATGGAAGTAAATATTTGCACAAATAAAGACCCTAAGTTAATAAAAATTGGAAAAGGCACCTCGAAAAAGGAAAGAAATGAACTAATCAACCTAATCAAGGAATATAGAGATGTATTAGCTTTTAGTTATGATGAACTCAAATCTTACCGGGAAGATGTGTTCCAACACACTATTCCCCTTACAGAAGAAGCTAAAGAAGTAAAACCTTTCCACCAAAAACTTAGGCAAATAAATCCTAAGTTGGCCCTTACTGTTCAGAAAGAATTACAGAAGATGCTAGCAGTAGGAATCATAGCACCTACAAGACATTCATCATGGTGCTCCAACTTAGCAGTTGCTAGAAAGAAGAATGGGTCAATTAGGATATGCATAGATTTCAAGAATCCTAACATATCATGCTTAAAAGATAATTACCCATTACCCGACATGGAAACCTTATTACAAAGAGTAACTGGTTCTGGAATGATGTCCATGTTGGATGGTTTCTCTGGATATAATCAAGTGTTGGTTAACAAGGAGGATCAACACAAAACAACTTTCACCATAGCTTGGGGCACCTATAAGTTCTTAAAAATGCCTTTTGGCTTGTTGAACGTAGGTGTCATTTTTCAAAGGGCCATGGACTTTTCTTTTAAGGAGCTCATAGGAAAAACTATTGAGATATATCAGGATGATTTAACAATTTTTTTCTAAGGAAAGATCTGACCATGTTAAACATTTAAAGCAGGTTTTTGAAAGATGTCGTAAGTACGACATTTCATTGAATCCCGCCAAGTCAATTTTCGGCATTGACGAAGGCAAGTTGTTGGGTCACATCATCTCAAAGGATGGTGTGAAGATTGACCCTGAAAGGGTGGAAGCTATAAAGAATGCCCCTTTTCCCATTAATGTGAAATCCCTCCAATCTTTCAACGATCAAATCAACTTTATCAGAGGGTTCATTCCAAATCTAGCAGAATTAATGAAACCTTTACAGAAACTTTTAAAAAAGGATGTTAAATTTGAATGGACACATGAAGGAAAAGAAGCATTCAAATGTATCAAAGATGTTATTGCTAGGTCACCAGTTCTAGTCAGTCCAGAATACTCTACGGAGTTTCAGATATTCTCCTTTGCTTCAGAAGACACCATTGTTGGTGTCTTACATCGAAAAAATAGGGAAGGACAAGAGCAACCTATAGCCTTTATGAGTAGAGCCTTGCAACATTCAAAGTTGAAGTATACCACCATGGAAAAGCAGCCATATGCTCTTGTCAAGTCCCTTAAACACTTTAGAACTTATGTTGGATACTCAAAAATTGTTGGATATGTACCTCATGCAGCAGTTAAAGACATCCTATCTCAACAAGACTATCTAGGCATAAGAGGAAAATGGGTCTCAAATATTCAAGAGTATGACTTGGAGATTAAACCCACTAAGTTAATGAAAGGACAGGGCCTAGCTAAGATGTAACTCAGGGAAATGAGAAAGCCTTAGGAATGATTTGTCAGAATAATAATCCAGAACAAAGTGTATCAAACGAGCTTTAGAGATTAGAGCAGCAACCTTGGTATGGAGATATAATATTTTTCCTTCATAACCTTACATGCCCAAATCACCTAATTAATCATAAGCAAAGAGCATTAAGGTTAAAAGCAACTAAGTACTGTATAACACAAAATGGATTGGGTTGGAGAAACCCAGATGGTCTAGTACTTAGATGTGTTGATGAACTAGAGTCCAAAAAACTCACGGTTGAGTTCCATTCATGATTTTGTGGTGGATGTTTTGCAGCAAAGACAACAACCCATAAAATCCTTAGAGCAGGTTATTATTGGCTGAGCATTTTTTCAGATATGCATAGTTTTATCAGAAGTTTCCCCCAGTGTCAGTTGTTCACTAGGAAGCAAAAGATGAAAGCTTTTCCCCTTTAGCCAATAGTTTCCCAATCCCCTTTTCAGCATTGGGGAATTAACTTCATTGGTAAGTTTAAGGATAATTCTAGCAATGGATATTCTTGGATCCTTACTGCTACCGATTATTTTACCAAGTGAGTTGAAGCTATAACCACCAAGAAGGCAACCGATGATGTAGTCATGGCGTTCATTGAAGACAAAATCATCACTAGATTCGGTATGCCAGCCAAAGTAAAAACAGAGAATGGTCCAACTTTTAGTTCTTCATATATGTCTTCCTTCTGTTTTAAGTATGGCATTGTTTTGTCCCATTCATCCAACTATTATCCTCAAGGAAATGGTTTGGTCGAGTCTAGTAACAAAACTTAATGACCATAATCAAGAAAATGGTTGGGGATAACAAGAAAACGTGGGATAGTAAGATCAAGTATGTCTTATGGGCTGATAGGATAACAAAAAAGAGTTCCACTGGGAAAAGTCCGTTCGAACTTGTCTATGGCCTTGATGTTACTTTGCATGCTCATATAAAGCTTCCAATGTATCATCTCCTCCAGGATTTCAGTTTAGATCATGATGTTGTTCGGAATAGGGTTAATCAGCTGATAGAGTTGGATGAAAATAGAAGGAAGGCCCTTGCTCAGAATATCTGGAATTCAGACAAAGTTAAAAGGACCTTTGAAAAGTCTGCTCGGTCGAGACAAGCGTAGAGAGAAGCCTGGTTTGCATGGAAAGTTTGACAGTTTATGGACTGGGCCATACATAACATGGATGGAGAAAAATTGGTCCTTCCCGTAAATGGTAGACTGCTCAAGCTTTTCTTCCACGAAGCTATCTAATGCCCATAAGGGCATCGTGTACAATCAGGATTTTTCTACACCCTCCTTTTATTTTTTGTTTTGCACATTACTCTTGTATATTATTGTTGTACCATAGATTTCTTGTATAGTGGTTCTTGAGTACTAGTTAGGTCATTTTTTTTGTACACTACAAGTTTATCTACTTTTAAAGTAATGATGTTTACTATTGTATATTATGTTGTATACTAACCTTGTACGTTATTTATGACTTCGTTGTTTCATTTGGTATCTTTTATATGTGCGATACTAATGGGATTTAGTTTTGTGCAGGAACCAGAGATTCTGGGCTCTCACATACCCCCTTTTTATTAGAAGATCAGTCAGAGCATGTGTCCCTAGATGGAGCCAGATGTTACCAGCTAGGTCTTACTTAGTTGAACTTCAAGTGAGCCGGCAAAGTTTGAACAAGGTTACTTGTTCATGATCAAAGTTTAGAAGTTCATCAGGCCTTCTAGACCCTTTTTATTTTTTGTATCACATGTTCATACCCCCTTGGGGGAGTTGTAATAAAGTGCGTTAGCATGATAAATTTGTAAAGAGTTGGGCTTTCTAAGACTTAAACATCAATCTGATTATTCCAAGGTGTTTTTTCCCTTGTCAATTATGCAATGCTGAATAAGCGATGTATAATTTTTGAGTTTTTCACCGCTCCTCCAAAGCTGGAATGGGTGTCTTGGTGGTTAGGCCTTGGGAGGTTATTACAACTCACGTGTCAATGTATATGAACATGCTAGGCATTTTTTTTTAGTTGTATGGACATGTGCTAGGTCCCCCCTAGAGTTTTGTCCGATTCCAAGAAAAATATTTTTTTCCATTTTTCAAGCCATTTTTTAATGGTTTAATTAAAAAACTTCAAAAAGTAATAAAAGTTAGGTTCAGAGTCTGTTTTTAGCATGGGGATGCTCGTTTTCACACTCAAAGCATCCTCTTTACCATAAAGGCCACTTTCATATGTTTCGGGCGGATAAAATACCTCGTGGAGCATTATTCAGCAAAAGGTGCATCAAAATGGCATTTTAATGCTAAGTTGCAACAATTTGGCACCAAAGTCAAATTTTAAAAAAGTAAAAATTGATTTTTTTAATGGGTGGAATGACATGGCATATGGGTCCTTTAAAGCATGCTACCACTTTTTAAATGTTATAACTTTAACTTTGGGTTATAATTTAAGAAGTGGAGAATGGTGTGCAAGAGTGGGTGACATCAACCACACTCACACTAGCTTAAAGCTCATGCATGAGGTGGGAGGAGGGGACCCCTTTCAACATGGTTTATTTGTTTAGTATTAAACTTTGGAATGAGGTTGCTAGCGAATGTATTATGGATGACATCACCAAACTTCACGCCAACCTATTAAACTCACGCGTGAGGGAGAAGGAGACGCTAATGTTGGTGAGTGGATTGGTTTTGTATTGGCATTTGATGGGGAGTTGGGTGAGTTAGGTGAGAGAGGTGTCATTCACCTCTTCAGTTCCTCTTCACTTCAACTCAGTCTGACTTAGTTCAACTTAGATACACTTTGATTCTATCTTTAGTGTAGGTAGCACCCCCCCTGGGTCACTTTTGGCTATTTAAGCAAGGCCCATTCACTCTCTTTAGCATGAAGTGTATGGAACCCTGCTTTTATTTGTAAGCTGTTGAATATTTTATGTGAATAAAGATTGGCTTTGGAGGTCATATTGTGGATTGTTGTTCCAGCGGGATGGTGCTATGCTTCTATGGTTGAGGTAATTGTAGAGTTTTAAATCTTGCATTTTGTTTAATAACATATTGAAGGGTTGGCCTAATGATTAGTATTAATCAATAGGATGAGCATTGTTGTTTCAACTCTTAGTGAAAATTCCATTTTGTCAAAATCAAGATTTTGCATATTTACTTGTTTGTGAATATGCTCTCTCCATTCACATTTTGGATTTCACTAACCCTTTACCAAGTTTATGCAAGTGCAAGTGTCTTTCAAGTTTCTCTTGGGTGGATTTGAAGGAGATCTAGTTTGTTTCTCCTACTCTTTGCTCACCTTTCAAGATACATTGTCCTCTCTGTTGCCGCCTAATACACACTTTATGACACGGGGAAGTCTCCAACCCGCTTTGTGTGTCCTTGGGGGCAAGCGAGAGCTGGGAACCACTATCACCACAGTCCACAACTCCTCCGTTTAGGCAAGATCCCAACAGAGCCAAGGGGGGAAGTCCCTACGGAAGACTAAGTCCCAGATTTATTAACTATTAGTTAAAGGGATCTTTTATTAAGATTGAGGCTAAGGTTTTGAAAGATGACAGTCAAACAAATGCAAGATGCAATATTTAAATGACAGTCAATCCTTTTATTTATAACCAGTGCCTAAAGAATGGAGTCAGAGAATGCAACTTTCAATGGATGCAGTCTAAGTTAATTATCCCATAGGTTAAGTTGTCTAACAAATGAGATGAATAAACAAATAAATGATACAATGATGAATCAAGATATCTAAGCAATGTACAGATGATCTAAATTTATCAGTATAAACAAATGAACAAGTAAAATAGTTACAGTTTAGACAAATATGAACCAGATTTACAAGTTATAAACAAGAGATAGCAGAAGGAAAATGCCTTAAATGAAATTTATCAAACCAACAGTAAAAAATGGAAAGACTTTTAAGTTGAATTACTTGAAGCAGTTAAACAAATGTTAAGCATTCACCACATAAACAATTGCATAACTGAAAGTAAATGAAACTGAAAAGTAAATGAGACTGAAAGTAAAGTATTGGAGTGCAATGCTGGAGTGGAAGTGCGCAAAATGAAAAATGTTATAGAACCGGTTTTGCAATGTCTCTTGGTTTATTTTAGGTAGATTTTATTAAGGTTTTTCCTCTTGAAATTTAGTTTTCGAACCGGTGGTGTAACTACCCCAATTCAGTATTTCTCAAGTCAAAGAGGGAATGCTGTTGCGCTCAACAAAGTGGGAGCAAAGCCCACCTGTAGCTCACAGGTCAAACCCCAATGCCCTGGTGCTCAACAAGGGGGACATAGAACGCCTAGAGACCCCCCACGATCTTCTACCCCAAGTCGCCTCCGAGGGCACTGTTTTTAATCAACAGGAAAAACAGCTAGATGGATGCCTATTAAACTAAAACTCCTCTATCCCCTGTCGTATTTCGCGAGTACCCCGAAGGGTGATAACCGAGTAGAGGAACAGGGGGTAGTGAAGTTGTTGTTGGCAAATTTTAAGGGTAAATTTTAATTTTGGTGATTAGCATGCAAGGTTAATTTTAAATTATCAACAAGATCAACCAAGCGGTATCCCTTATGGGAGGTGCTGGTACTTGATCTTGGACTGAAAAATAAAATGTGTTGATTGTAGCAAAAAAAAAAAAGTTGTTTTAACTAAGCTAAGCCCCCCACTTCTCCTGCTTTTCGTATCCAACTTGAAGTCCCTAAAGGGAGATGACAAGTGGACAGAGGATACACCAGATAGGTGGGTTGTATGGTTACTCCTTTAACAGAAAATTTAAAATTACTGAAACTTGAAAGAAACTATAACTAGCTAAAGCAATGCCTAACCGCACAACAATCTCTGTAACAGAGATGGTGGTCTGTAACAGAGACAGGTGGGTAAACAGAAATAAAAGAGACTAAAATAACCTCACTTCAATCTCTGTTACAGAGATGGTGGTCTGTAACAAAGATAGGTGGGTTAACAGAAATAAAACTAGTTATCCTAACCACACAACAATCTCTGTAACAGAGATGGTGGTCTGTCACAGAGAACCGGTGGTGTAACTACCCCAATCCAGTATTTCTCAAGTCAAAGAGGGAATGCTGTTGCGCTCAACAAAGTGGGAGCAAAGCCCACCCGTAGCTCACAGGTCAAACCCCAATGCCCTGGTGCTCAACAAGGGGGACGTAGAACGCCTAGAGACCCCCCACGATCTTCTACCCCAAGTCGCCTCCGAGGGCACTGTTTTTAATCAACAGGAAAAACAGCTAGATGGATGCCTATTAAACTAAAACTCCTCTATCCCCTGTCGTATCTCGCGAGTACCCCGAAGGGTGATAACCGAGTAGAGGAACAGGGGGTAGTGAAGTTGTTGTTGGCAAATTTTAAGGGTAAATTTTAATTTTGGTGATTAGCATGCAAGGTTAATTTTAAATTATCAACAAGATCAACCAAGTGGTATCCCTTATGGGAGGTGCTGGTACTTGATCTTGGACTGAAAAATAAAATGTGTTGATTGTAGCAGAAAAAAAAAAGTTGTTTTAACTAAGCTAAGCCCCCCACTTCTCCTGCTTTTCGTATCCAACTTGAAGTCCCTAAAGGGAGATGACAAGTGGACAGAGGATACACCGGATAGGTGGGTTGTATGGTTACTCCTTTAACAGAAAATTTAAAATTACTGAAACTTGAAAGAAACTGTAACTAGCTAAAGCAATGCCTAACCGCACAGCAATCTCTGTAACATAGATGGTGGTCTGTAACAGAGACAGGTGGGTAAACAGAAATAAAAGAGACTAAAATAACCTCACTTCAATCTCTGTTACAGAGATGGTGGTCTGTAACAAAGATAGGTGGGTTAACAGAAATAAAACTAGTTATGCTAACCACACAACAATCTCTGTAACAGAGATGGTGGTCTGTCACAGAGATAGGTGGGTAAACATAAAAATAACTTGCAAATAAAACTAACTCTAAGCAACTACTTATACAAATTTACAGTAGAGAAATACCCCAAAGAGAACTTCTCATTTGGGGTTTACAATGTAATAGAAGAGAGAGAAGTGTAGTTTAGGGCCTCTTTTGGACCAAATTTTTGTTGGTTTTTTCTGGGCAATTTAGGGCAGCATAACCCCCTCTTTCTGTGCACAAAACCTGCAAAAAAAAATTAGCAACTTACTTGCTAGAAATTACTGCAGAAAACTGAAACAGAAAGTTAGAACAATTTAGTGCACAACCCAGAAATTTTACAGAAAAATCTGAACTTTAAAAAATGGAAAACAGAAATTTTAGTGGCTGAAAATGAATGTTTTTAGGGTGAAAACAACATATAAACAGCATATTTCTAAGCCTATACTAATATACAATGGATGAGGGCCCTAAAACAAGAGTTATATTCACTATACAGTGAATAAAACCCAGTTTCATGATAGAAAAAGAAAAATGGCCGAATTGAAAATAAGAAAAAACGAAATCCTTGGAGGTGCCCTTCTTAGCTTGGAAAACCTGTAAATGAACTTATGAGAGAGCTGCAAAATGTAAGCAAAGAGGTGAGTACCCAATAAATCTACCAAAATACTTTGATAAATCTTATTAAGAAACTCACAAATGGAAGCAGAAATACTTCTACTTACAAATCTCTCCACAAAATACTTTGTGGAGAGCTATCTAAGCTAATACAAATGCAAATCAAATAAATACAATACAAGTTACCTCACCACAAGATGCATGAAACGACGGCACAATATTCCTCCAAAGTATTCTTCTATTACAGCCCAACTAGGGCAAGATCCAATACAAAAAATGGCAAGAGGCTTGGGCCAAATGCTTGAGAGAATATGAGAAGAGAGTAGGGAAAGATTCCGGCAGCATAACAATAGCATGAGAGATGATGTCAAATGAGGGAGTGAAACCCTCATTATATAGTTGAGGAGCAACCCCAACCCCTTGAAAATCAATGGCCAAGATTAGATCTAGATCTAGATTAGATCTCCACCACTAGATTTACAAAGTGGTGCATTCATAGCCCCTATTACAAAGTGTCAGTGCTTGAGTAATTACATTATTACATCAAAACTTAGTTAATTAACCACCAAGGGGTGAAATTAATTAACTAGAAAAAATTAATAAAAATACAACAACATGACGAAACTCCACAAGACTCTATACAAATGTCTAGCATGGTCATGAATAACATTTTGAACCCTTAGCCACCCCATGGACTTGATTGGTAGAACGTCCGTCACCACTTTGGAGGATTTTGAGTGAAAAACCAAACCAATTAAAATCGTTTAAAAAACAAGATTAATTGGAAGGGGAAAAAACACTCGATGAGGGGACTTCCCTAACAACCAATTCCATGGTGTGGCGTCCATATCATATGACCCATACTAGCACATAGAATTACATTAATTTTCCCATGCAGGGGAGCGGACATTTCGTTTTACAAAGGGGCAATTGCCCTGCAGAAGTGAAAAATCCTCATATTTTTCCAAGGTACAATTTGTACAATTATGTACATCTTCAATGTACATGAGGTTGCCACCTAGTCGAAATAGGTGGGCAATACTCTTGAAGCATTTCAATCGATCTTCAATTGCTAAATCTTTTCACTAGGGCTCCTAACCTTCTTCCTTTAAAAATTAAAACTTCTCATTCAGTTTCTTGGTTACTCAAAATGATTTAGATCTATTCAAGTTAAAAAAGAAGATTTATCATAGATCTAATTTGCTTTAAAGTGCTTAAGATTTTAGTTTCTTAAAATTCATACTTTTTCCCTATATCTAGCATTTCTAGCTTTCTTTATGCAAGTCTCTTTTATTGTAAAATCTTAAGGCTTGAGATAAAGCTAGTTTCTTTGATTTAAAGGTTTTATTTAGCAAATCAAGTGTTTTTTTATTGGCTTCCCCAAGGAAAGCCAAAATCTCATGGAAAGCTTGCTTTCCTTGGTTATTTTATTGCTCTCTTTTTGTAATTTAATTTAGCAGTTTTTTCACTAAGTTTTTGTGGGTTGTCCAAAGACACTTTCAAATTGTTTTTGGGCACTTTAAACTAATATATGCTTGCTGGTTTTCAGCAGGTCCCCAAAAAAAGAGAAGGAAACTCTGCCCGAATTTCCATTTTCCGGCCATCCGGAGCTTCCCAAGGGTTCCCCTTACTTCCGATTTTCTTTTCCTCACTTTTTGTAAGCCTTTGGATCCCAGATAACAAGGACCAAAGAGCACTTCTCATAAAGATTGTAACCGTGATTAATAAATATATCTCGAGTAGGCTCTTTTGAGCCCACTCCCCATTCCCCAGGGGGGATCCATGTCTTTTTCATTTTTTATTATTTTCTTGTTTTTCTTTAGTTTAGCTCTTTCCTGCAAGATAGTATACTTCGATAAATGTTATATCATTCCATATCTTGCTATTTATCAAAGTAATACTAATACATACACCATGACTTCCCAAGTTACCCGAAAGGGGAAAGATGTGTGGTAGGATTAATTAGACAATTTGTTCTTTTTTTCAGTATTTCTGTTTTATCATTATGTTACTTCGCATGCTAAAATTTACACCCCTTGCTCTCCCAAATAGGGCTTTTAGCTTGAAAGAGATTCTTGGGGATTTAATAAAAACACACTACAATAGGTAAAATCCTTAAAATTTACAAAGGCTTCATTGTGTATGCTATGCACTGCTGCGGTTCAACCGATCAATTGGCTGCATCAAAAGCAATGTGGGTGACTAGTATAATTAGTCTCACATTCTCAATTAACCTCCCCAGGCGAAAATCCAACACCTCGATTTGATCCGTTGCGGTGGACAAATTCACAAAGCGGTAACAACTGGGTAGTGACCTTGAGACACCATCAGGCTACAGTCTTGTTGGTGTAGTGTTGGACACGTCTCAGAGACTCCGACCCAGCCCACATATTCCTTGCGTGAAGTTGCATCGGATAAGGATTTTGGACATACTCCTTGTACCTCCAGGTATATTTGGATTTCCCTTCCCCCTTAATTTAATCAACTCAATTTGCAATATTAATCTAAAACTGACCAAGAGCAGTTGCAACACATTTTCCAAGCAATACAACAACACTCTTTTATCTCTAGACTCCATTTTTGGCACTGGTATTTTACATTATACAATCATCTGTTTCTGTGTGCTTTATCTATCATGTGTTGATCTATAGGTTGTTGTGTTTTAAACTTTTTTTGTTGCAATATCTTGTTCAAGTGTTTATTTTCATCAAAACTCGTAAGTAACTCAATCCTCATCACATTAAGCCTTAACAGCCTTAGAAACTAATAGGGTCTACGCCCCTTGGCTTCGATTAGGAGTTGGCCTAAACAGAGTCGTCAAGAAGAAGGTGACATCCTTGACTCGAGACTTGCCCCCAAGGACACACCGAGTGGCTTGAAGATTTCTGCCACGTTCCCCCCCAGGTGTGTGAAAGGTGACAACACCCCCTAAGCATATATAACAAAATAGAAGTAAGTAATCTTACTTACAATGATCTATTCCTCTGATTCAAAGAATCATTCAGGTCAGACAAAATTGAGAGCAAGAATTGAAAAAATAGCAGATCACTTCAATAGCAGCATGGCAATGGTACTCCACACCTATGTTGCGTGGGAGCGCCCCCCCTCCCCTTCGCCCCTACTCCCAAAGCTCGCTTCCAAAGGAAGCATCTAGGAAGCATTTTCAGGAATCTAGCTTCCAGGAAAAAAAAATGCTCCCACCTTTTTTTCCAAGTTTTCTTTAAAAAAACAAAATTTTAAGTGATGGGTGGGGGGTAACTAACCCTAGGTCTATACTAATGCTATATAAAGGAGGAAAAGCCTACTCTAATAACAAAAAACCTAACCTTAGTAATCATTAGTAGCATTAAATGGTAATATTAAATTCTTAAAGTAAAAGTTGGCATTCTCCGTATCTTTCATTTTCTATCATTTTACTTAAATTTTTAACATTACCATTAATTGTTTTAGGATATTTGAGAGTGGTTCCAACCTCATCGGACTTCAAATGCAAAAAGTAGAATTTTTTATCCCATTCAAAATTCAACAGGGTTAACAGTTTTTAGGATTTTGGGATTGCAATGTTTCCACTGGATTATATCACGTATGAAGGTATGGGATTGCCATTTAATCAAACACATCAACCCCTCTATGTATCTTGATGCTGGTGGTGCTAATTGTTCAGATTAATGTTGGTGGTATCAAAACTAGTTTTTGAAGAATCCCTAGTTTATAGCTTATTTATTGATGTACTTTGGTTCAGATATGGAATGCACTCGGAGCTATTTTGGTTGTATGCACTCTTACTTGCTATATAAATGAGAAAATTTGCATATTTGTGTATAATGGTTTGAATTTTGATGGATGTACATGGTTTTGTTGACATATGGATCAATATATATAAAAATATATTTTATATAAAAAACGCTCCCATCCCAGAAGCTTTTGAAAATTTCACTTTTCGCTTCGCTTTCGCTTCCCGCTTCTCGCTTTTTCTCCCGCTCCCAAGTATCCTTGCTCCACACATGAAAGAACTACACAATTAGCCTCCAAATATTCTTTATTCTAGCGATGAATGATCAATACAGTATTACAACAATAGCAAGCCTTTCTCAAGCAACTCTCACTAGCTTCAATGGAGAGGATCATGCTTTATTTATAGCCAGAGAGGAGAGAGTGGGTGCATCTAACATTGGCAGAGGGAGTCGAGTTGAACTGATTTGAAGTGAGCTAGAGGGGAGTGGAACTGGAGAGGCAAATGCCACCTCTCCCACCAAACTCTACCAACCCTATCGTTGGTTTCCACCTCACACCCAACCACTCGCATCCTTCATGAGCTTGGCATCAAAACCTCTCACGCGTGAGTTTATGGAGTAAATTTCATTCGCTCCTCTCCATGACATATGATATACCATATTTAACACTTATCTAAAGTTATAACACTTCAAAACAAGGAGAGGGGTCCACCCTTATAAGCTATCGCAACCTTTTGACTTGGGATGGCGTGAATGTTAGGTAGTTGACGTCACCCTTCCATTTAAACAATTCACCACCTTAATTTTTAACCAAAGTTTGAGTCTTCACATGGAATAGGATTACATGACCATGGGGGACCCATTTTCCATGTCACCCCATACTTTATTATTTGATTTTTGAATTTTTCAACCTTGTCCTTTAGTGCCAATTTGTTGCACTTTTAACATTAAAATGAAGTTTCAATGCAATTTTAGAGAAATAATGTTCCACAAGATGTTTTAGCCACCTGAAACATAGGAAAAATGGTCTCTAGGGTAAAGAGGACACTCTGAGTGTGAAAACGAGCATCCCCACGCCAAAAACGAATTATGAACCTAACTTTTATGCCCTTTACAAATTTTTTAATTAAACCATTAAAAAATGGCCTAATTTTGCGAGAAAATTTTATTTTCTCGGAAACGAATAAAAACCTAAGGGGACCTAGCACATGTCCATACGACTCAATATTAATGCCTAGCATGTTAATAAACATTGACACATAGAATCTAATAACCTCCCTAGGCTTAACCACCAAGACAACTACCCCAACTTTGGAGGTTGGAGTGAAAAACTCAGAAATTATTAGTCGTTTATTCAACAACAAATAATCACCAAGGAAAAAAAACACTCGAGGCTAGTCGGATTGATTTATAATTCTAAATGACCGAGTCTTTTACATGCTACATTTTATTACAGCTCCCCCAAGGGAGTATGAACATGTGGTACAAGAAAAATTTTAAAAACAATTCCAGAAGAGGCCTAGATGACTTTTGAACTCTGAAAAACGAACAATAGTGTTTGTTCGTCTTTGTCAGCTCACTTGATAAGACCAACTAAGCATGACTTAGTAGGTAACAAAGCGAATGTTGGCCAAGTTCACATGGGAGGCCATATCTTCATATTTTGTTTCCTCTCAAGTCTCCCTATGTCTACAAGCTTCTCCACATGGCATATTTTCATTGGTTGGCAAGGTCCTTTGGGTATTTGCCTTTTCTGTTTTCACTTTATGTGGAGGGGTGGAGGGTGGAGAGGTTACACATCTCTTTTCCTTACCTTGCTTTGTCTTCACATTGATGTGGGACCCCATTAGCTCGGACTCCACATTCACATAATGGTATGGAGTGCAAAGGGAAAAAAGCGAAGGAACTCCCCCTCTTAAAAATTTGGGAGCATTTGCTTCAAACTTCATTTGGACTATACGTGGAGGCTTCAACCCATTCCAATGTGCACTTTTTATCCAACTAGGACACAATATACTCCACCACATTTCCACAAGTTCCTATCTCTAATAACCTTGGCTTATTCTATGAGCCCAAAGTGCAATGAGATCAACTCGATCCTGATGTAGTTTGTAGCTCTCACCCTGTGGAGAGATGAGGCATGAAACAAGTCTATCTGCTCACCTTCCATGGATTTAACCCTCTAATCCATATCTGTTCACATAAACATGATGCAATGGGTCTCCTCTAGTTTGAACACCAGATCTCAACCAATATTACTCGAGTGTTTACTCAAACAAATGGCATTCATGCTAGAATTCCCTTAATTCACCTGTGAAGATTTCAATGTTGAACCTAGGTGCTCTGATACAATGCTTTAGTGTCCCTATCCATGTTCTTACAACCATAGAATGGGAACCTTCTTTGTACCATTAAAATCTAGGGCCATTAACAACCCCAAATTCACCACTAAAAACAGATATGGCCATTACCATCACCATTAACCATTTAAATGGGTGATGAATTCCACAAAAATATCAATGGAATACAAATGCATGTACGAGTGCATATAAATTAAATGCAGTGAATTAATCAACCATGGAATAACTAAAAATGTGACAAACACATGTCCATTCTATTCTTCAACAAAATCCACACACATGTAGCATGCACAATATAGATAGATACATAGATACAATTCCATAACAGAAAATAGGTAGAAAGAGTCCAATCTATGTGTTGACCACCTAACTAACTAGGTGGGAAACCCTGTACTGTGTACCTTGAAGATGAGATACAAGTACCTAATAAAAAAATTTCAAGCGAGGCAATTCTCCTTATTTTTTCCCCATGAAATTTATGCATCCCTGCAGGGGATTTGTAATGATATGTCAGCATGAAGGTCTACTTTTTGTATAACTTAGTTACCTAGGACTTTTTCATTAGGGAAGTCCTTGCATTGAGTGTTTTTTCCCTAGGATAATTGAAATTCCTTTTTAGTGATTTTAATTATTTGAGTTTTTCACTCACAAATACCTCCAAAATGGTGAAAGGTGTTCTAATGATCGAGTCTACGAGGTGACTAAGGCCCAAGAATGTTCTATGTAACCATGCTAAACACTATCCAAAGTCTTGTGGAATTTCATTAAGTTTTACCTAGGATTTTTTTAATTTTTGGTGATTAGAAATTATGCCTCAGCATTAAAAAGTCGTCATTAAAAGAGGGTTAAGTGGCACATAATGCCCAGGAATAGGGGTATGGGTACTCAAAATCAATGGCATGAGTCCCCATACACCCTTGGGCAAAGTTTGAATTCATTCAGACAAGTCTTGTTAGAGTTTTGAACACATTTGTCTAAGTCTAAGTTGTAGGAAACGTCCACCAAGTTGCCATACCAGTACCCGAAACCCGACGAAACGCTGAAACGGGTACGAAACCTCGCCGAAACATCTTTGGTCGTACTATACGGGGTTTCACGAGTACGAAACGTCGTACAGTACGGCCGTATCATATGGGGTTTCACGAGTACGAAACGTCGTACGGTACGGTTGGCGCGTTTTGGGCGAGTTTCGTATTGTATGGACGCATTTCGCAATTTTTTTCCGCCTGTGTGGGCCCGTGCACGCTGGAAAGAGGGTTGTCGGTCCCTAATTTTGCCCTAAAACAATTAAATTTTTATTTTTTACTAAACCTTTTTAATTTAGAAAAAGAAACATCTACAAAACTTACCTGATTACTTCCTTTAAAAGGACGGTCGTGTTATCACCAACCTTGTAGTTGCCTGTGTGAGGTGGATCCAGGATGGATGGTAGAGGGACAAGCAACTAAGGAGGTGGAACCAAAACTGCCTAGACTCCCAAATGGATGGTTGTCACGCCAATCAAAGCAATCTTTGCTTTATGTTATCTATGTCCAAGACAACAACGGGGGAGACCCAGATCTACTCCTGACGGAGAGATCAGACCTAGCCACCAGATCAAATCAAGTAAGCTTGAAGTACGTAAGGTGTAAGGTGATTGAAGACCCTAGATCTATGGGAGATGTTATCAGGTGTGCCAAGGATTTGGATTAGGGTTTTGGAAGTGTTAAGTTCAATCCAAAGTGGAACCAAGGTAACTTATGGGGTGGATACAAGATCTGGGGTTGAGGTACTAGCAACTGATGAAGATAATCGCTGCCTTGGGAAACGTAACCAATTGTTGCAGCTGCAACTTTTTTCCAAATTTTATTAAATTTTGGACCCTCCTTTTAATTTCATTTTGCCTGGGATTGTTTGGATTTCCGATTTCTGTCTTTCCTCTGCTACAAATTTGGATCTTTTGAGGTTGAATTGAGGTCAACTATTTTCTTTCATTTCGGAAGTTGAATGATCTAAAACTGCCAATACTTTTGACTATGAAACTTAACATTTTTTTATTTTTCAATGATTTTTTTTTATCGCTGTTGGAAGTCTATTGATGTGTGAATCGGGGCATTAGTTTCTATATAGCTGCTGTTTCGGAGGGAAAATAGAGAGTGCGCCGATGGCTAGCTCTGATTTTCATCGATGCCTTGGTTTTATTGATCAAACTTTTTTCTTTACGATGTTTTTGTTTTCGCTATCGGAACGGTGTTGATGATTGATCGGAGGACTAGTCCTTTGTGTTGCCCACACGGCAGCACCTTTGAGCTTTGAGTCGCCAATTTTTTAGTTATTGCAACTCCCGATTGCCAACGGCTTTGTGATACACAGAACTCAGAGTCAGCCTGTCTCCCGTTGTTGCGGCCGCTTAGTGAACTATCTCGCCGATGATTAGTGTTTTCAAGTTCCGACGCTTTATTGATTAGTGGTTCTGATTTCCGATATGTGACTTCGGCAGCATTTAATGCTTTATATCGCCGACAGTGCAGAAACTTTTAGCTTCGTCTTGCCGATACTACGGATTATTTTGTGTCTTGAGCCGCCAATACGTAGTCCTTAAAACCTCCGATCGCCGAAGTTTTCATTTGATCGCGGAAGCCGTAGTCCATATGTCTTCCACCGTTGCGGCTCCTTAGTGAACTAACCATTCGACATATAGTTGTTCCATTCGCTAATGAGGAGTTTGTCAGCCCGATGCTTAGTATTTTTCCCACTGGTGGGGGTTTTTCCCGCCGTTTTTTGTGAGCTTTTACCCTATTTTATGGGTGACAGAGATTTCTGTTTTTGATCAAGTTAGGGTTTTCGCGATGACAACACAGTACAGGGCCTCACATTCGATGATTAGTTTTATTGATAATGTGGTTTATGTTTTATTGAAAAGTTAGATGATCCTGAATGTAGTCTGGGTTAATGATGAGTTTTTCATTTTAACTGCAGACGGAATTCGAGGATTTTTCAGACCCAACTTTGGGATTGTTGCTACAAAGAAGATATGTCTAGAAGACAAAGCAGAAGAAAGGAGGAAACAATGAAGAAGCAGGGAAGAAGAAAGCGAAGAAAGAAAGTGAGGGTCTGAGATCTCAACAGATCAATAGCAGCAGAGGCCCAGGCTTGGGAAAAGTTCATCAGCGACCAAATTGGTCTCTCTTCTTAAAATGTACTATTAAATTTTAATTTAATGTAACGTATTGTACAGCACTCAGTAAAAGACAAAATTGTGAGAATGAACGGTTGCAGGGGAGCCCAAAGGTTTTGTTGTTTTGTATAAATATAGGAGAGTTAGATGTAAGAAAGGACTTTTCCGAGATAGATTTGTGAGAGTATGTTGTAAGAAGAACTATTTCCTTTTGCAATAAAGAATTACAAGTTTCTTGTTGGAGAAAGCTTGGTGGAGTGTTTCAAATGCTGTGCTATGGATCTGTTGAATGTGAACTATTTTGTTTTCAGCTTGTGTCCATTAACTATGAGATCGTTCTAACTCTTTGAACCTATGTTCTTGTTCTGAATGCGCTCTAGTTTATTCTATGAAATTTCCACTGTGAGTAATGAAGGCTTTTCATAAACAATAAGCTATCTTGTTGTTCATATATCTATTAATGTTCGTGTGTTTTGAAATAAGTAACAGCTATCTATGATTTTTCTTAATGCATGCACAGAAATACATTACTCATTGATAAATGATAATCTTGCTCCCTAGGGATAGGGTTAGATAGTTAGTTTTAGTTTCTTGCTGTGTGTGATTTAGATGCGAGAGAGTTAAGACGAGAGGTAAGAACCTGCGCATCACATTGTGACCACTCCTCGTATTCTCTATCAATCTGCATTTTTAGATAGGCACTTGCATATCATACTTAAATTCAAAAACTAAAAATATACACGGTGGACCGGGCCGTAACCGGTAAAACCTTTTATTTTGTTACTTGACCTATGGTAGCCGGACCATAAACCGGACTGATTCCCCATACCAAATAGTAACGGGATAGTTGGGAACGTTTACTGGGGAGAATCCCTAACTGTTGTTACCTGCGATTTTCCAGGCCTCAACAGTTTTTGGCGCTAGAAGGAGGGCAGCCAGTGCATGGCTAGCCGAGGAAACCCGTTTCCTCGAAATTATTCCACCGGTGACAGTTCTGAAAGCAGTTTGTTTCCCAATCCAACTCCGGAAGAGAAGGGTAAAGAGCATCTGTATTCTTTCGATAACGAAGTAGTCAATAATCTGAGAAGATTTACTAAGGCATATGCAAAGAAGATTGGAGGATTACCAATTATTCCTGTCTTACCCAGAAGAGAATATCGGAAGAGAGATCGCCCTCAGTTAGAAGATTCGGTATTGGTAGAAGACCTTGAAGAACTGGTAGAAGCAGCCCTATAGGAAGTTGATCAACCTTTGAATCAGTTGGGCCCAGATACACCTTACTGTTCACCTGTTCATACCCCTGTTCACTCACCACCTCATTCTCCACCCAGAATCATGGCTCATGTAAATGCAAATCAACCAAATCCACCACCTGCTTGGAGGGCTAGGTCACCATTAAACCTAACACCTCCTTTGCATGACTTGCCTCAAGCTTTTGAGAAAATGTTGCCTAAGTTTGACCCAAGTGAAAAAATTCTAGTAGATGATCATTTGCAAAGCTTTTACTTGGCTATAGAGGGACTACAAGTTGGAGAACATGAAGATGTAGTCTGCAGATTGTTTCCACATACCTTGAAAGGAGCTGCAACCTCATGGTATTTCGCTCTGCCTACAAACTCAATCACAGACTGGGACACATTTGAAAGAATATTTATAAGTAAATATGCAGTCCAGAAAACTCATGCAGCGTTAATGAAAGGGTTATGCGCTTTAAAGAAAGAAAGGAAAAGGTGCATAGTTTCACTCAAAGATTTGCTGCTTATCTAAAAAAAAATTCTACAACTGATAAACCATTTGATAAAGTTCTGATTGAATATTATACTTCAGCTCTAGGGCCTGATTTGGCCATGTTTGCTAAGATGTCAGTCAAACCTACATTATCAGAAACTTATGAGGAAGCTGAGAGGGTAGAGGTTGAGAAGGAAAGCATAGAAGATTATCCTGCACAATCGGAAGAAAAAACTTTTGGTAAGAAACCTTTATTACTGACTAAGCCTAAGGATGAGCAATCACATGATTTTGAAGGGATGGTGAAGATGATGGAGAAGCTATCTAATAGAGTGATAGATTTGGAAAAAGAAAAGGAAGCTCATAAAGAATATAAGCCTTACTATAAAAGGAGAGAAGACAACAATCAATCTAAGCCTCCTCCACACAGTCCTGCATCAATGAATTTAACTGAGGTAGGTATGGATAATTTTTGCACCTTTCATCAACAGCCTCATTCTGAGAAAAATTGTCCCCAATGGATAAATTCGATGACATTAGTAATGAATCAGCTATTGGACTCCAAACTAACAGAAGATGATGAGCAGGAAGAAAAAAATAATCAACCCATAGAAAAACAAGAAGAGGATGCTTTAGTTTTATGGCACTGTGTCTCATTATTTGATACAGAAGAGGAAGGTTCACTGAAACAAGAAAAAACATCAGAAACAAATGTGACAACCAAAAGTCAAACGTTGTTAAAAGAAGACAATTCCATTCTTCCAAAAATTAAGAGACTTCAGGAAAATATGAAGAAAATACGGAAGAACAATACAGCTGATAAGATACCTGAGTTTACCATTACAAGCCAAGATCCTAAGAGAATTAACATGCCTGTTAAGCCTATTGAAGACAAGGTTGATAATGTAAAGAAGAATCTCAAAACACCTGAGATAGGGTATGATATTGTGGAGCACATTAAAAGGGCTAAGGCAAATATCTCAATATTCGAAATGTGCAATTTACCTCAGTAGAAAGAAAAATTGTTAAAAGCACTTGAAGTACCAAAAGAAGAGCTTCCCACTAAAAACCAACCTGTAGAAGAAATTGGTGATGCAAGTGTGGGAGGTAAGTCTAAGGGGAAAACCCCACCATTTCTCCTAACTTTTGAGATTTTCAACCATAACGTGCACAACCATTTAGTAGACTTAGGGGTATCAGTAAATGTTATGCCACTTTCAGTCTGCAAGAAGATAAATGGACAACCTAAACCATCTACCTAGCAGGTTATTCAGTTAGACAGAACAGCTGTGAAGGTAATTGGGGAAATGGAAGATGTTCTGATTCGCTTATCTTCAAATGAAAAGGTATGTCAGTTCATCGATATTGTAGTAGCAGACATACCTAAGGCTTATGGACTTGTTTTGAGTCAGGATTGGTCAACAAAGCTAAATGGATATTTTGCATCAGATTAGTCACATCTATGGTTGCCTCATAAGGGAAGTCCCAATCAAATAAAAGTATTAAGAGAGCCCCACATGAAGCACAATGTTACTCAGTTGGAGGGTAAGAATGAACCAATGAATTCTGTTTTGGGAAATTACTTCAATGAGCTAGAACTGAGAAATTACCAAGCTGAAGAAGCCAGCAGTACACCAAACACCTAGCTCGATCTCCTTCGATTCTCACGGGCTGATGAATTTGATTGTAAAATAGTAGATTTAGTTTCAGATAAAGTTTTTAATTCAAGTCCAGTAGAAGTAGATAGTTTTTGGACACTTTTTTTTTATGGATCTAAAACATTGGAAGGATCAGGAGCTGGTTGTGTCCTGATTGATCCAAAGAAAAATAAACATTTTCTTTCATGTAGATTAGAGTTTGAATGTACAAATAATACAACCGAATATGAAGCACTAATTCAGGGACTAAGAAAAGCAATTGAACTAAAAGTAAAAAATCTGAAAGTGTATGGGGATTCTAAAATAATTGTAAAGCAAATTCGAAATCAGATACATTGCATTTCACCTCATTTAAAAGCTTATCAGAATGAAGTGTGGGATTTGTTGACAAATTTTTCTGCATTTAATATTGTATCCATTCCTAGACTAAAGAATGCAGCAGCTGACTTGTTAGCTACCTCAGCTGCAAGGCTTGTACCTTCAAATAACAGATGTTCTATTGAATTACTTTTCAGGCCTTCGGTTCCAGACATGATTACCAATCTACGAGTTTTTGATGATGATCAAAAAATCTTGGAATGTTTGATGAATGATGAAACCTTCAAAGGAGCAATAATCGATGATGAAGAACACCAAGCTGAATTAAAATTCGACAACTTTATTCCTAAAGGAGTCAGGACCTTAGAGCGAATGTTTGATCTAGACAACAAATTCAGAAGGCCAACAAATGTCAAGACTCATAGCTCGTCCTTACAATTCGAGCTGATAAATTTGGGAACTGAAGTTAAACCCATATATGTAAATTTGGGAAAGTGTTGTTCTCCGGGTGAAAGAAATAAGTTCATTAGTTTGTTCAAACAGTACAAAGATGTGTTTGCCTGGACATATGAAGAGCTTAAGACATATGACACGAAGATTATACAACATGCCATCTCTATTAGAGCTGGAGTCAAGCCTTATCAGCAACCTTTGAGGAAGATGCATCCAAAACTGGAACCTTTAATTCAGAGTGAAGTGAAAACATTATTGGATGCTAAGATTATATTCAAAGTCAGACATTCGGAATGGGTTTCGAATTTGGTGCCAGCGAGGAAGAAATCCGGAGAAATCAAACTGTGTAGATTTCAGAAACCTAAATCGTGCTTGGGATAAAGATAACTATCTAGTCCCACTCATGGAACAAATATTGCAGATGGTTTCGGGTTTTGAGTTATTTTCATTATTAGATGGATTCTCTGGTTATAATCAAGCATTAGTAGCTGAAGAGGACAGACTTAAAACTACATTCAAAACAAAGTGGGGAACTTTTGCTTATAGAAGAATGCCCTTTGGACTCATCAATGTTGGAGCTACTTTCCAGAGGGCCATGGATATAGCTTTCCGCGGTTTGATTGGCCGTAGTGTTGTAGTATATCTCAACGATGTCACGATATTTTCAAAGAAGAGAGAAGAACACGCATTCCATCTAAAACAAATTTTCGAGCGTTGTCGAATATATGGCATCTCACTGAATCCTAGGAAATGTGTGTTTGTGGTTATAGAAAGAAATCTATTGAGTCATGTTGTTTCTAAAAAAGGGATCTCTATAGACCCAGAAAGATTAAAGCCATCGAACAGATCCCTTTACCCCATAACAAAAAAGATATGCAATCATTCATGAGGACAATTAATTTTGTGCGAAGGTTTGTACCAGATTTTGCCCAAATTGTCAAACCTTTGCAGCAAATGGTGAAACAAAGTGTACAATTCAAATGGACTGATGTGGAGAAGAATGCATTCAGTAAGATAAAGACATCTATTGCACATGCACCATCTCTTAAAAGTCCAAATTTCAAAAAAGATTTTATTTTGTACACTTTCGCGTCTGATGATTCATTGGCAGCGGTGCTTACACAGAAGTAAGATGGGGGAGATGAGTACCCCATATCATTTATGAGCACTGATCTGCATGGAGCTGAATTGAATTACCCAGCTGTGGATAAACAAGCTTATGCAGTCTTCAAAGCAGTAAAACAATTCATGCCATACATACTTAAGAACCGGACTAAGGTAATAGTTCCACACCCAGCTGTAAGGTCTCCTTTTGTACAAAAGGAATAAGGAGAAAGAAGAGGCAACTGGGTAATAGCTTTATAAGAATATGTTCTCGAATTCAAACCAACATCTATAGTAAAGGAGCAGGGATTGTGCAAACTAATGGCTAAAGGTAAAGACAATGAAGAAAACAATTGGGACAACGAAACTAAGTTACATATGATGGATGTATCCCCTCTTTTCACAGCTCCAGATTCTAGGTACCGAGACCTTGTTCATTACCTTCAGGAAGGATTGTTGCCAGAACATTGGAATTCCAAACAACAAAGAGCGTTGCGCCTTAAATCAGCTGCATATCAGATCATTGATGGAATATTATTTAGAAAGAATTATGATGAAGTCCTTCGCAGATGCTTAGAGAAAGAAGATGCAAAGGTCATAACAGAGTTACATGATGGGCCTGCTGGAGGTCATTTTTTCGGAGATACAACAGCCCACAAGATTCTCAGAGCCGGATACTATTGGCCCACACTGTTCAAGGACGTGCACGCCCATGTCAGAAAGTGTGATACTGCCAAAGGTGTGGGGGAAGACAAGCCAAAGCAGCAGGACCATTGAAGCCTGTGATGATAACAGAACCATTCGAGCAATGGGGGATTGATATCATTGGAGAGATAAAACCAAATTCTTCCTTGCAGCACAAATACATTTTGACGGCAACTGACTACTTCACTAGATGGGTCGAGGCCATTCCATTACATAAAGTGAATGAAGATGCGGTCATGTATTTCTTGCAAGATCATATTATGACCAGGTTTGGGGTTCCAATTTCCCTGGTTTTTTATAATGCTACTTATTTTTCTTCTATTAGATTAACTGCATTTGCTCATGAAAGAGGAATCAAGTTGCATTATTCTGCAAACTATTACCCACAAGGAAATGGTTTGGCAGAATCTACAAACAAGAATCTAATTAGAATCTTAAAAAGACTGTGATAGAAAACCAAAGAAGTTGGCATTTAGCATTACCAAATGCTCTTTGGGCTGACAGGGTCACACCCAATAATTCCTTAGGTGTGTCACTGTATACCCTTGTTTATGGAAAAGAAGCTATTCTTCCTCCAAACATTATGCTACCATCTTCCATAATAGCTCAGGAGTCTAGAGGCACAGATAACGAAATCCTACAGATTAGAATCTATAATCTTTTGAAGGCGGAAGAGTCTAAGTCCAGAGCCAAAGAACGTTTTAAGCATCAACAGGAAGTAGTGAAACGGTGGTTTGATAAATATAAAGCTGGAAAAAAGGAATTTGAAGTAGGAGATCTTGTTCTTAAGTGGGATCACCCGCATGATGAAAAGACACGAAGTTTCAACAGTTATGGGTAGGTCCTTTTCTGAATGCAGCCAAGATTGGCCCCTCAACTTACAAGTTGTAAGATTTACAGGGGTGGGAGGAGAACTTGCCAGTTAATGGTTTAGTTCTCAAACCGTATTTGGCCGGGAAAATTCAGTTTGCAAGGGGAAACCAACAGAAGGAGGGCTAGTGCTAGGGTTTAGAGGGACAAATCCTCAGATCTAGGACAATCTGGGAGGCATCATCTCAGCGTTGGAGGAGAAATGGGATGTGGATGACCTGATCTACAAACCCAAGTTGGAAAAATGCAGAAAAAATCAGATCCGGAAAAGTCAGAAAATGACTAGGAGTGCTAGGGTGCTGAAAGTCAATTTCTCAGATCTAGGGCCACTTAGCAGCAACTAGCTCAACGTTGGAGGTGTTTTGGAATGAGGAGGACCCGATCTACAAACCCAAGTGAATTTTTTCCGGAAAAAGTCAGATCTGGAAAAGTCAAAATTTCAGTGGGGGTGCTAGGGTTTAAACAGACAGTTTTTTAGATCTAGGGCAAACCAGCCACTTTTTGGACAACGTTGAGGATGAATTGGTCAAAGAGATGCCCGATATACAAAACCCAGTAGTGGTTTGTCCAAAGATCGAACAATTCCTTGATTAAGTATTTTTGGATTTTTTAAATATTTTGGAGTTTTCAGTAAATTGAAGAAAAGCAGGTACAATGGATTGAGATCATGGAAGAAAAGAACCAACCTGTATATCTTACCTAGAAAACCTTTTAGATGCCTTGATGATGATTATCCCTGCCATCCCGATCAATTTGAGAAGCTTGAAGCAAGTTCTATGTCCAGTGTTTGCCCAAGGAACTCAAATGCGCCCTCTCTCCTGCACAACAATTGTCGACCATATCAAATTTGCTGTGACATGAGAAAGAAACTATATGTTGCAGAAAAGTAGCAAAAAGAAATCATAGGTCACCGCAACACTAATGAAAACTCCCTGATAAAAAACGAAGACAATCCAAGCGAGTTGAGGTCCCCCTGCAAAAACGCTCAAGCTAAAGTCGTCCTCTTGTAGACAAGACAATGATCCCCAAAAAAATATAGATCTCATAACAATTTCTCGAATGCTAGGAAGCAAAAGACTTTCCAATCACCATCTAAGAACATCAGATGCAAAGGAGATCCAAGAAAATATCCACAAGAAAAGTTTTCTATTATCCAGATCCAAGAGCCAAAGACCCCTTACAAACGAGAAGCTCTCTACTTTAAATAGAAATGAGAGAACCAAAATCCTAACCACTTTCAAAAAAAGTGGCTAAAATTAAAAGATATAAGTGTTCTAATCAATGATTGAGATGAGCTCAACATACAATACATGGATCAATATAACCATAAAGTACCAAAGTTGACTAGATCACCCATAAAGAGGGTACCCCACTCAACAAGAAATAAATGAAGCACATGGTGGGTCCATGGAGTGTTAACTAACTCCCTCTAGGTGCCCCATGGTACAATAAAATAATATAATATTTTAATTTTTTGACTTTGTGCCTCCTTGAGGAAATCGTGAGCCTCCCAAAAGCTCCAGAAACTAATAAGAAAAAGCCCAAAAAATAGGTGTGGGCCCAATCAGGTGCTGCAACTGTTGAAGAAGGAGCAGAGGACATCACACTCATCATCATGACTCATCCCATGTCATTTCCTTTCCTTAGTAGCCCAAATCGATTTCTTCAATAGTAATTTAATCATTTTCTAATCTGGCTCGGGAAACGTGAACCTGCCTATTATCCACTAATTTTGCACTTAGTGGATTTTTCGGTGAGCCGCCAGAGCATTGAACAAGTACACTTGCTTGTGATCAGAATTCAGAATTCCGCCAACCTTTTTCTGGGAGTCTGTTCGGATTTTTTTTGTAAATACTTACCCCCTTGGGAAAATTGTAAAAAATGTCCTAGCATTTAATTTTTTATGAAAGGCTCGGCTTCCCGGACTTGAGCATCAAACCGACTTACCCAGAGTGTTTCTTCCCTTGGTTATTATTGGTTGTTGAACAAACGACTAATAATTTCTGAGTTTTTCACTCGCACCTCCAAAGCTGGGGTAGTTGTCTTGGTGTTTCGGCCTTAGGAAGTTATTAGAGCCTTCGTGTCAATGTTTTTCAACATGCTAGGCATTCCGATTGAGTCGTATGAACATGTACTAGGTCCCCCTAGAGTTTCATTTGATTCCAAGAAAAAAATAATTTTCTCCGTTTTTTAAGCCATTTTTTAATGGTTTAAATGAGAAAATTCAAAATGTGATAAATGAATGATCCAGAGTCCGTTTTTGGTGTGGTTGGGCTCATTTTCAAGCCCAGAGCAGCATATTTTCAAGGGACCACTTTCACCATTAGTCGGGCGGTCAGAGCACCCGCGAGGCAGTATTTGGCTAAAAATGTATCATAGTAGCATTTAAATGCTAAAATTGGATAAAATGCACTAAAATCCAAATTTAGAAAAGTCAAAATTCAAAATCAAAATTAATTTTTTAACAGTGGGGTGACTTGGCATATGGGTCCCCATTAAGTTACGACTCTCTTTAGCATGAAGTGACTTAAAAACTTTGGCTTAAAATAGTGAAATTGAATTAATTCAAGGGAAGTGGGTGACGTCAATATGGATGGAGTTCATACTAAGCGCTAGTATGAATGTGATGAGTGGTATTAAGTGTGGAACCCTCTCACCATAAAATTTAAAATTAAAACCCATGGTATGGTCACGATTTCATTAAAAGGAGGTGACATCAAATGAAGGTAAGTCGTGAGCTAGCCAAGGAGTGGATCCCCTTTATATCCACGTCATTTAAAAAACCTTGGTTGATGTGTAAATCCATTTTGGTGTTGTTGCAAGGTAAGCAGGTAAAGATTTGTGGTGAGGTCAGCTCACTATGAGGGCTCACGCTAGCATGTTCGCGAGGATGGTGGGGACTTCCCCTCATCCATGTCACTCATAAATAAACCGTGGGTTGATTTATTGTGTTTAATATATTTCAAAGCATGGATGACAAGCATATGTTTTCTCACGTCATATGGAGAGCCGTACAATCGCGTGAGGGGTGTGATGACCTCACCCACCTTGGAGCTCACGCATGAGTGAATGAAGCCAATAGATTTTGGTGGGGGTTTGATTGGGTGTGTTGGCAATCTCTTTTTAGTTCAGGCTCGGTTCCTCTTCAGTTTAGCTCCGGTTTTAGCTCAGTTCAGCTGCACTTCAAACTTAGTTACATGCTAAGTTGTTCTTCAATTCATAAATGCCCCCCCTGGGGCTTCGTATTTTGTATATAATTAGAGGTGCTTTGCACTCTTTTCTTCATGGAGATTTTGGGCATGAACACTCTGCCAAAATTATTGTAATATTTGTTTGAAGTTGGAATAAAATTGTGTCTTTGGAGGTCCATGCATGAGTTCTTGGAGTTGTGGATTCACATTGTATTTGGTGCTATCTCTCTCACCTTGCTTTTTCAGTTATTAAATCATTCTTCATTATATACTCTAGAAGGGCTAACAATCTAGTTTATGAGTATCTTGTTCGGATTTGATATTGTTTGTAGGGGTTTTGCAGGGATCATTAAAGGTGAAGAACAAGCTTGAGATCAAGCTCTTCTTCATGAACCAGTGGTTTTTTCCATCTAACTTCTTCATCTTGCGGGTCTTTCTAAGCGCTTCCCAATTCAAGAAAGAGACATAGCAATCAGAGCTTCTCCCTCCCTCCATCAACAAAGTTTCAAAAAATACTTTTGGTTACCTGGATCTGCGAACTTCCCTCTTCCAGTTCTCTTGTTTGCTCCTTGATCTACTCGATTTCTTGCTTGCTAGCCCCTTCCTTCTTGCTCTCGACTTTCATTTTCTAGCTCTCATCTGCTCTTGCTAGCCTCTCCACCTTCCCTTGCTTTCGCCTTTTATCTATTCTATCTCCTCCTCCGTTGTTTCTCCTTCTTTTTTGCTTAGTTTAGGCTTGGTTTCTTCTGTATCTAGTGTTTAGAGTAGAGTAGTTAGAGCTTTACGTGTTAAGCTTAGTTTGTTTATTTTTCATATCATAGATTAGATCTTGCACTTAGTTTGATTTTTTTTGTAGATGTCTTTCCTAGAAGTAGTTTATATTTGATTCGATTTAGTTAACAGCGGATGGGTGCTTTGAGTTGTGTTATCACATATATAGTAGCCAGGATACCATATTCTATTTTTCAGACACAGTACTTTTTTCAGCCAGATCTCTTACATATGAGATGCTGAGATGAGCAGTTTTGATGGATCATTATTATGTTAGTGGACTATTGTACTCTCCCATGTCAGGACTGAGTCTCAGGATACTCAGATTTGAGGGCCGATGTAGCCATTTAGGTCATTTCAGAGCAATCATTGATGCCCAGTTTTATATCAGTTCTTTCTCATTGGATAGATGGTGTCTCAGATAGGATTATATTGCATGGCTATGACTCAGCATTTTATGTTGTGTTATGGTTATTATTGCTCTTATACTGATTCTTGTGACATGTATTAACTTGTGGTATCATGATCTGGCGGTCATAATTATATGGACTTGGTTGTATCTTGTACTATGTATTGATGTCCTTACTTAGACTTGGAAGTTCTTGATCTATACTCATTGGTTGTACCCTCCTTAGGGAGGATAGAGGTAGTCATTCCCACCATTGTTTGGCTTGCTAGTGTTGGCTCCATCATTCACTGTCTTCACCCATCCATTACCTTCAATTTTAGTTTCAACCCGACTGACTTCTTGACTTATGGCATGGAGGACCTTTTTCCCTGCTAAAACTTTTGTTGGACAAGCCTCCCTGTTTATATTGTGTCTCGGCTCTGAGTTGGTGATAGAACTTGCCTTCGGTAAGTTGGATTGTATGCCTAAATCATTCTAATCGGTTGTCCCGATGTTTGGCATTGTGCAAAACTCCCCCTAGTCACTTGAGATGTTGTTGGCTAAAAGTGAAAGCTCATGTACTGTTTATATTGGAAATATTGAATATGCGCCCATGGAAAATGAAAATTATAAAACTGTGTTTCTTAACATATGTAAAAGGGGCAAGAACAATGAAATGCTAAAATACTCCTTGAAGAGTATAAGAAAAGGTCTAAAAATGCAATGGTTTAAAATATGCTATATCCAAAAATTGTTAACCTTATTAAAATAAATATGTCCTGGATGAAAGCTGCAATTAGCTGTGCTTTTAAGCACTGGTGAAGTCTCAAAAGGGTCATATAGGCCAATGATGATCCTAATGAACTTGGATCAAGCTTGATGTAGTCATGATGCCTAAGTTGAATAAGCACTCTCTAAACAACTCACCCATTTGTGAGGCACTGCCATTCCTTGTGTTGTTGTTTGTCCGACATTGGTTATAGTGAGTATTCTCTTTCCATATCCGAAGTGTCATGATGTTGAGTAGGAAGTTATCCTTTTCCTTAGCCTTGTCAATTTCATCCTTCACCCTTCACTAGCAAAATGACTACAGCTATGAAGTGAGTATAGTCCTAGAAGTCTAAGTCTAAGTAATAATAAATAAAGCCTTATATATGTATTGGTTGATTTACCGCCAGTGAAATGAATGCTACTTGTTGTGATTGTTACTTGAATGAGTTGTAGAGCATGTCTTAACCTTTTAACACTTGCAGCGGATGAATATAATCTGAGTTATTATTGGTGTCTAATTATTCACAGATAGTTATATTGTTTATTGGATATGATTGATGATCAGATAGAGACCTATGAGGAGTATGAGTATACACCTTAGATGGATTTGGACTCTCCGAGTCTAATGAGACAGTTTATTTCCAGTTCTGGGCATTTACAGATGTGATCAAGCTCATTCTGCCTTTCTGATGCAATTTTTCTTCACATATTGATATTTTTGAGCAGGGAGATGTTTTAGTTGGATCTCCTAGGGCATTGTATGGAACATAGGGGTGTAACCACTTGTTTGTACCATAGTACCCCCATCCCAAAGAGCCTGGTGGGCTCAGTTTGGCAACGCAGGCACCCTAGGAGGCTGTTTTGGCAGGTTCACATTTCCCGAGGCAGATTAAAAAATGATTAAATGGCTATTGAAGAAATCGATTTGGGCTACTGAGGCAAGAAAATGACATGGGATGAGTCATGATGATGAGAGTGATGTCATCCGCACCTTCTCCAGCAATTGCAACTCCTGATTGGGCCCACACCTATTTTTTGGGCATTTTTTATTATTTTCTGGAGCTCTTTTTGGAGGCTTACGATTTCCTCAAGGAGGCACAAAAGTCAAAGAATTAAATTGTTATATTATTTATTGTGCCGTGGGGACACCCAAAGGGAGTTAGTCAAACACTCCTTGGACCCACCATGTGCTTTCATTTATTTCTAGTTGAGTGGGTTACCTTTTTTAGGTGGGTTAGTCCACTTTGATAAATTATGGTTATATTGATCCATGTATTGTATGTTGAGCTCATCTCAACCATTGATTAAAATATTTCATCTTTTAATCTTAGCCACTCATTTTAAAAGTGGTTAGGATTTTGTTATGATTGAGGTTCTCTCATTTCTATTTAAAGGAGAGAGCTGCTCATTTGTAAAGGGTCTTTGGCTCTTGGATCTGAATAATAGAAAGACTTTTTTCTGTGGAAATTTTTCTGGCTCGGCTTTGCATCTGATGTGCTCAAATGGTGATTAGCTAGTCTTCATCTTCTTAGCATTGTGGAAATTCTCGTGAAATCTATATTTTTCGTGGCTATCATTGTTTTGTCTACAGGAGGGCGTTTTGGCTAGAGCATTTTTGAAGGGGGACCTCAACTCGCTCGGTTCTCTTCGTCTTGGATCAGGGGGGTTTCATTAGTTTCATTGTGATCTATGATTACTTCATTTTACTGTCTTGTAGCATTCAGTTTCTTTATTTTGTATGTGCAAATCTGATATGGTTGACATTTGCTCATGCAAGGTAGGGGGAGCTTTGGTGGCCTAGATCTTGCATATGCCATAGAAATCATGGGGATCTTCCATAATTGATCGGGATAGCAAAGATCGTCACTGTTACAGACTTCTACAAGCTTTTCCAGGTAAGATCCAACAGGTAAGTTCTTCTTTTTCAGATCTTATTCCATTGTACCTTGCTGAAATTCAACTTTTTCTGAAAACTCCTAAAACACTAAAAATTTAAAAATCAATAAATCAAGGAATCGTCCGATCTTTTGCCAAACCATTTCTGGGTTTCATAGATCGGGCCTCCCCTACATCAAATCAACTGAAATGCTGGTCAAATTCCTCACAGTTTGACCTAGATCTGATTTTTAAGCAGAAAACTGCATGACCCCCCACTGAAAAATTGACCTGCTAGAGTTTTGAGTTTTTTCTGAATTCTGACTTCACAGACGGATAGATCGGGTCCCACACAGTCCAAATCAACCCCAACACTGTCCAAATCCTTGACCATTTGAACTAGATCTGAAAAATTGACTGAAACTGCCGTAGCGCCCTCAGTTAAAATTAGACTTTTCCGGAAGTGAGTTTTTCTGAAATCTGACAAGATAGACAGATAGATCGGGTTCCGAGCATTCCAGAACACGCCCAACGCTAAGCTAGTTCTTTCTGATTTTCCCTAGATCTGAAAATTTGGTTTTCAGCCTCCTAGCCCCCTTCTGACAGATTTTGACATTTCCAGATTTGATTTTTTTGCTGATTTTCTCATTTGGGCTTGTAGATCAGGTCACCCTGACTTCTTCTCTCCTTCAACATTGAGCCATTAGCCCCCAAGTAACCCTAGAACTGTAGATCTGTCCTCTTAAGCCCTAGCACTAGCCATCCATTAAGCTGGGTTTCCTGTACCTTAGCTTTTTCGGACCAACTACTTTCTGGGTTCGTAGATCAAGGTGTCTCCCAGGTGGGTTCTCTGAAACATTGGTTTACTGCTAACTCCATTGCCCAATGCACACAACGCACTGATCTCCTAGCTAACGCTTGCCCCATCTTGACCTCATTTTTACTCCTTTTGCCAACACCTACTGATAACTCAAGTCACCTATCCTTCACTGTTTTTGTCCCCTTGGTACTAGGAAGTCCCAATTCTGTTCATGCTCACCCTGTCACAGTTACGTTTTCCAAGACAGTGGTCATCCCCACTAGTTACTAGTACCTAAATCCTAGAGTTAGGGTTTCCATTTACCTTGCACCTTAAGTACCCTGAAGCCCCATCTGATCTTCTTTTGGTGTTTAGGTCCAATCTCTCCTGTCGGGAGTAGATCTGGGTCTCCCCCATTGCTGTCTTGGACTAGGATAGCATAAAGTGAAGGCTGCCTTGATTGGCATGACAACCATCCATTTGGGAGTCTAGGCAGTCGTGGTTCCACCCCTTAGTTGCTTGCCCCTCTCCCATCCATCCTGGATCCACCTCAAGCAGGCAACTACAAGGCGGGTGATAACAAGTTGATTTGTGTTGTGTGCAGGTGTGAGGAGAAACAATACTAAAAGAAGGACTTGAAGATTGTGTTGTCCGCCGATTGCACACCAGCAACAGAAATCTTCTGAAAGCTGTCTCCTCACTTAAGAAAGTGGGAGAGGTGTGACCTTGGGGGCAAGCATAGAGCTAAGTACTGTTACCTACTCCTAGCTCCTCCGTTTAGGCTAACTCCTAACGAAGCCAAGGGGGTTAGTCCCTAACAAAGACTTTTCTATGGCTCAATGTGGTTAAAGTGTTTTAATTGGTTACGGATGCGGATGGGTGTTGTTTAGGAGTTATTGTGATTAAAGGTGTTTGTTTATTATGAGTTTGACACATAAATCAAAGCAATCCACGTTGCTAGCAAGAGATTAAAAGATAAGTAATGATTCCAAACTTCATTAATTATGCATTCATAGATAGAAATTAAAGCATGCCACAGACAATTGATCCAAATATAATAATTATGCAGATTACAAGACCAGTGCCTTATGGAGTCAAAATATTGAAATGCGCAAAGAATTAAATAACAAGTCTTGAAATCAAACTAGTGAATATTAGGTTGTGCGAGTGCTCTTGGTAGATTTCAAGAATTTTAAGTGCTCTTGATTAGGGTGTCAATGAAGGTTTGTCAAAAAGCCCGGAGAATATTCCAAGTTCAATCCATTGAAGACATGACGAGCCCGCCCAGTATCCCAGGCTGGTATCGCAGAGATTGACCAGCTAGCTGAGAAGCTTAGACAACGAGGGTTCCAGCACCTCTACTAAGAAGTACTTTAGAAAATTCCCTACAACAACGGTGCGTTGGTTACAGGGTTTAAGTTTTATTACGTCTTTCTTGCAATATTAGAAATCCAATGCCGTTTCTGGGTACTCTGATTTTGAGGTTGGTCAGAGCATACTCCGGCAAGGAGAAAATGAAGTTAATTAATTAGGGGGTGTGCGTTGCAAATTTTATTAAGTTAATTGATTAAAACTCTCTAACAGAGAGCGCTCTTGACCCCGTATTATGATAGTGATTCAATAGACTTAGCTAATCTAGAATGCCTAATGCAAGGATGTGCAATTCTAAGTATGCTCTCCAATAGAGAGTGCTCTTAACTTGTGTTACTGCAAGTTCAAGAGATTTAATTAATTTGTTAAAATTAAAATAAGCACAAAGATCTAAACCACCCAAGAGTCTCTTTCAGGATTTTTAGGGCCCTAATCGGGAAAACAAGGGGGTAAGCAAAACTCTATCAAAAAGTAAAGAAGCAATGCATTAACCAAGTAGATAATCAGAGAGACATTTCACTTCATTTTTCATAGATGATAAACTTAATCAGCAATTAATCAAACAGATTTTTCCTTTTTTGATAACTTTTATGCAAGCCAAAATGGAATCAAACCTAATCTAACATGAGAAAAGATTGCATAAGAGGAAACTGGCAAGAATATACTAATGAAATCAAATCTAACTAAGCTTTTTAACAAATTGAAACTAATTACCCTATGCTACTTTCACCATTCATTTATTTTGCAGGTATAAAGCAAATTGAAAAAATGAGATATGGACAATGGTGATACAGGCTTCCCCCAAATGGGGGAAGTGGGGTGTGGGAGCCTTAATCCCACTTGCTCTTTTATTAATTCTTTACAATGCCTTTCTTTTGATGCTTTTTGCCTTCTTTTCCATCTTTGGAAGGCTTTCGGATTGAGCTAAGAAAGGGGAATGAAGAAAGGGAGATAATGAGTCTTTTTTAAGCTTTAAATCTTCAATTTTTCGCCAACACTTCCGTTGTACTTGTCACAAAAGTAAAAAATCAGCAAGCTAACAATACTAAAAAGTGATACGAAAGACAATGCAAAAATAAAAAAAATTGTACTCAGAAAAATTTTGGAAATTTTGCATGGAAAGTACAAACTTATTCCTAGATCTAATGAATAATATTAGATCTAACACAACCTAAAGAAGATAGATCTAAATATAAACAGTGAAAGAGTGGATCTACTTCTTAAGCAATGCAAACAAGAAAAAGGAAAGGGTAAAGGAGAAGGGGTTCTTGTGGATGGAACACAAGAGCGGAAGAGAAGTTTCTAGCTTTCTTTTGTAAGAGAAGAATACGATCTATGTAGGTCCTGGAATTACAAAGTATTAAAACAAAGAGATTGCTTGAATCTTGGGCTAGATGTAGCTGAACTCACACCCTTCTTCAACCTGTGAAACCTAATAACACCAAAACTCAAACACAAAGTGAGATCAAATCATATGAAAGTATGCTAAGAGAATTAAATCAGGATCAACACTAAGTATTACTGACTACTAATGTTCATCAAGATTCTAATTTACTTTGCATAAATAATCAACTTGGAACCTCAAATGATTACCCTACCATGCCAACAGTGGCCCTCTTGAACTTTAACAAAACAAAATTGATCTCATTCAAAGTATTTAAAAGCAAAGGGTTAGAAACAATGTCACCTCAACCATGAAATGTATACCACATGCAAGAGCTCATAGACCTCCAAAGTCGAAATTCTTATTAAAAATTCAAAGCAAAGCCTGATACAATTTCTACAGAGTAACTTTGCCACAAAAGTTCCACCCTAATAGAGCTCAAAGAGCCTCTATTTATACAAAGAGAGAAGGCTAAAACCCTAAAACCAAACTAAGAGTAACACCGGAGTAATTGAATGAGTTCGGCATGATCATTTGGAGTTGAACTAAGCTGCAACTGAGTTGTAACTGAGTGCTGAAGTAATGAAGGGGGGTGAGGTGGCTCATCCTCCCTCGTAATGATCACCCAACCAATAGATAACTCACACTTCAACCAAAAACGGATTTAACCAAAGAGGGCAAATTTCTGACTAATAGTTCAACTGCTACACTCCGATACTTGATCTGAAACTGACCGATATTGATTGGAATCATCATAAATGCTCCATGCCATGTCATTTAGCCTTTTATTTCGCTGAATTCGGATTAATTTGGAGAGATTTGGATTTTCTCCAAAATAATCATTTTAATTAATTAATCAATATTTTCCCCAAAACTGACTTTTTTGAGAAAATATGCATTATGTGGTCGAATGATGACCTGAAAGTTGGTGTTAGCTGGCTGGCTGGTCATAAATGATTTTTGGCTTAAGGTTAGAGCCTTCAATCACTGAATTCGGCTTCTAGATGACTAACTTATTACAAATTGAATTTTTCCATTTAAATTATGGAAAATTTTAATTAAAAACTTAGGAAAAATTTTAAAATTTTAAAATTTTAAAAATTAAAAAATAAAAATTTTGACGCGTCCGGTAAAAAAATTTCAAATTTGTTTTGAGGGTCCTAGTGACTTAGGACATGACCATGCTTTATTCTAACAATGTCTAGTAGGTTTATATATACTCAGTTGGGCTCTAATAACCCTTCAAGGCCCAGAATTCAAAATCGGGCATTCCAGCTTTGGAGGAAGCGAGAGAAAACCTCGTCAATTATACTCGGCTATAGGCAAAGCATAATTGTCAAGGGCAAAAAACTCTCTGGAATACCTTAGTTGAAATTATACATCTTAGGAGACCGAACCACTCAAAACACCCTACTAGCACATTTTATTACAAACCCCGCGGGGCCGTGGTCATAATTATTCAAACAAAAAAATGACTAGCCAAAACTGGCTAGACACAAAGGCAGATCATCTGATACACTAGAACACAAACATTTATCATGTTTGTCAAATGGCTGCTCCTCAGTTAATCCAACTATGGTACAAATAATTGGATAACATATTGAACCAAAGAAAAAAGAAAAAAGAAAAAAACCAAAGAGAAGAGTAGAAACTAAGTACCAAAACCAAGAAGATCCAAATACTTGGGATTTGAACTAAAGAAGAACAAATTTTTCAAATCACTCTCCTTTTGTAAACAGCCATTAAGGCTTGTTCCATTTGTCTTTCCAAGTTCTTTTTCTTTCTCTAAGGTTGAAAATCCTAAATATTGTACTCTCTTAATAAAAAGGCAAAGTGGGATAAGGCCTCCCATCTTTTGGGAGCTTCTTCCCCATTTGGGGAAGAGTGTCTTGTGCTCTTAAGCTTAGATTTGCTTTGCATGCTTAGAGTACTTTAATTCTGTACTTAGAGCTTTTATTGTTTCAGTCTTGACCTGAGAAGTACCTTGGGATTTCATCCCAAGTGCTGCATTGACATTGCGTGCTACCTCTCTTTCCCCATTCTCTTCCTGCATATGACCAGCTAGCTGGAAATTTCGGGGACAATGTCTTGAAGTCAATTTTTTACTTCTCCTTGCTATATTAGTTTCTTGTTGTAATAGAACACTAGTTTCTCATTTATTTCATTTGCAAGTAGTTTATCATTTTGCTATGTCATTGTTTCGTTGTTTTACAATTTGTTGAGCTATCACGTGGTTTCAATTTACAAGCTGATTGTCTTATAAAAAGAACCAAAGTCTCTTGAACTTGCAATAACCCAAGTCAAGAGCACTCTCTATCGGAGAACATTCCCACTGCATTATCCTTGCATCAAGCATATAGATTAGTTAAAGTCTCTTGAACTTCTGTCATAAGACGAAGTCAAGAGCACTCTCTGTTGGAGAGTTGAACTGTGTGCTCATAATAATAAAATACTTTCAAACTCACATTCCCCCATAATAAATTTATCTCTTTGGCTTCCTCCACTTAGTATGCTCTGCCAACCCTTAGGGGTTGGGCTCGTACTCAGAACAGTGGTTGGAAATGTTGATTGGACAAGTGATAACAATAATAAAATTTTCACCCCACAACCAACGCACCGGCATTGCCAAAAGCATTCGAGTTGTTCTTAGTAAGAGCACCGGAACCCCCCGTTGTCTAAGCTTCCCGGCTTGCTGGTTAAATTTTCCCAACACCTAGCCTGAGATACTGGATGGGCCGACAGGTCTCGAACGAAACGACTTAGAATACTTTTCTGGTCAGACTTTGATACCTTGTTCTCTCTGCCATAATAATCCAAGATCACTAAAACTTGATAAAATTTACAAAGAGTATTTGCAAACGATCGCACAAACATTGAACTCTTGAATCAAGCATCCCAGCACTACATTTTTTGACTCCATGCCCATTGGATAAGACACTGGTCTGTTATTATTGTATTTTCATATCTCAAGTGTATTGTTCAATATCTTATCATTATGGATGCTTTTGTTTAATTCAATCAGTGTTGTGTTATTATTGGTTGTTGAACAAACGACTAATAATTTCCGAGTTTTTCACTTGCACCTCCAAAGTTGGGGTAGTTGTCTTGGTGTTTCGTCCTTGGGAGGTTATTAAAGCCTTCGTGTCAATCTTTTTCAACATGCTAGGCATTCCAATTGAGTCGTATGAACATGTACTAGGTCCCCCTAGAGTTTCATTTGATTTCGAGAAAAAAATAATTTTCTCTGTTTTTTAAGCCATGTTTTAATGGTTTAAATGAGAAAATTCAAAATGTAATAAATGAATGATCTGGAGTCCATTTTTGGCATGGTTGGGCTCATTTTCAAGCCCGGAGCAGCATATTTTCAGGGGACCACTTTCACCATCAGTCGGGCGGTCGAAGCACCCGTGAGGCAGTATTTGGCTAAAAAAGCATCATGGTAACATTTAAATGCTAAAATTGGATAAAATGCACTAAAATCCAAATTTAGAAAAGTCAAAATTCATAATCAAAATTAATTTTTTAACAGTGGGGTGACTTGGCATATGGGTCCCCATTAAGTTATGACTCTCTTTAGCATGAAGTGACTTAAAAACTTTGGCTTAAAATAGTGAAATCGAATTAATTCAAAGGAAGTGGGTGACGTCAATATGGATGGAGTTCATGCTAAGCGCTAGTATGAATGTGATGAGTGGTATTAAGTGTGGACCCCTCTCACCATAAAAATTAAAATTAAAACCCATGGTATGGTCACGATTTCATTAAAAGGAGGTGACATCAAATGAAGGAAAGTCGTGAGCTAGCCAAGGAGTGGATCCCCTTTATATCCACGTCATTTAAAAAACCTTGGTTCATGTGTAAATCCATTTTGGTGTTGTTGCAAGGTAAACGGGTAAAGATTTGTGGTGACGTCAGCTCACTATGAGGATTCATGCTAGCATGTTCGCGTAAGGATGATGGGGACTTCCCCTCATCCACGTCACTCACAAATAAACCGTGGGTTGGTTTATTGTGTTTAATATATTTCAAAGCATGGACGACAAGCATATGTTTTCTCACATCATATGGAGAGCCGTACAATCACGTGAGGGGTGTGATGACCTCACCCACCACCTCACCCACCTTGGAGCTCACGCATGAGTGAATGAAGCCGATAGATTTTGGTGGGGGTTTGATTGGGTGTGTTGGCAGTCTCTTTTCAGTTCAGGCTCGGTTCCTCTTCAGTTCAGCTCCGGTTTTAACTCAGTTCAGCTGCACTTCAAACTTAGTTACATGCTGAGTTGTTCTTCAGTTCATAAATGCCCCCCCTGGGGCTTGGTATTTTGTATAAATAGAGGTGCTTTGCACTCTTTTCTTCATGGAGATATTGGGCATGAACACTGCCAAAATTATTGTAATATTTGTTTGAAGTTGGAATAAAGTTGTGACTTTGGAGGTCCATGCATGAGTTCTTGGAGTTGTAGATTCACATTGTCTTTCGTGATATCTCTCTTACCTTTCCTTTTCAATTATTAAATCATTCTTCATTATATACTCTAGAAGGGCTAACATTCTAGTTTATGAGTATCTTGTTCAGATTTGATATTGTTTGTAAGGGTATTGCAAGGATCATTGAAGGTGAAGACCAAGCTTGAGATCAAGCTCTTCTTCATGAACCAGTGGTTTTTTCCATCTAACTTCTTCATCTTGCAGGTCTTTCTAAGCGCTTCCCAATCCAAGAAAAAGACATAGAAATCAGAGCTTCTCCTTCCCTCCATCAACAAAGTTTCAAAAAATATTTTTGGTTACCTGTATCTGTGAACTACCCTCTTCCAGTTCTCTTGTTTGCTCCTTGATCTACTCGATTTCTTGCTTGCTAGCCCCTTCCTTCTTGCTCTCGACTTTCATTTTCTAGCTCTCATCTGCTCTTGCTAGCCTCTCCACCTTCCCTTGATTTCGCCTTTTATCTCTTCTATCTCCTCTTCCGTTGTTTCTCCTTCTTTTTTGCTTAGTTTAGGCTTGGTTTCTTCCGTATCTAGTGTTTAGAGTAGAGTAGTTAGATCTTTACTTGTTAAGCTTAGTTTGTTTATTTTTCATATCATAGATTAGATCTTGCACTTTGTTTTATTTTTTTTGTAGATCTCTTTCTTAGAAGTAGTTTATATTTGATTTGATTTAGTTAACAGCAGATGGGTGCTTTGAGTTGATTTGTGTTGTGTGCAGGTGTGAGGAGAAACAATACTAAGAGAAGGACTTGAAGATTGAACCAAAGAAGAACAAAAAAAAAAAAAAACCAAAGAGAAGAGTAGAAACTAAGTACCAAAACCAAGAAGATCCAAATACTTGGGATTTGAACTAAAGAAGACAAAGAATTTCAAATCACTCTCCTTTTGTAAACAGCCATTAAGGCTTGTTCCATTTGTCTTTCCAAGTTCTTTTTCTTTCTCTAAGGTTGAAAATCCTAAATATTGTACTCTCTTAATAAAAGGGCAAAGTGGGATAAGGCCTCCCATCTTTTGGTTGCTTCTTCCCCATTTGGGGAAGAGTGTCTTGTGCTCTTAGCTTAGATTTACTTTGCATGCTTAGAGTACTTTAATTCTGTACTTAGAGCTTTTATTGTTTCAGTCTTGACCTGAGAAGTACCTTGGGATTTCATCGCAAGTGCCGCATTGACATTGCGTGCTACCTCTCTTTCCCCATTGTCTTCCTACATATGACCAGCTAGCTGGAAATTTCGGGGACAGTGTGTCTTGAAGTCAATTTTTTACTTCTCCTTGCTATATTAGTTTCTTGTTTTTGTAGAACACTAGTTTCTCATTTATTTCATTTGCAAGTAGTTTATCATTTTGCTATGTCATTGTTTCATTGTTTTACACTTTGTTGAGCTATCACGTGGTTTCAATTTACAAGCTGATTGTCTTATAAAACGAACCAAAGTCTCTTGAACTTGCAATAACCCAAGTCAAAAGCACTCTCTATCGGAGAGCATTCCCACTACATTATCCTTGCATCAAGCATATAGATTAGTTAAAGTCTCTTGAACTTCTGTCATAAGACGAAGTCAAGAGCACTCTCTGTTGCAGAGTTGAACTATGTGCTCATAATAATAAAATACTTTCAAACTCACATTCCCCCATAATAAATTTATCTCTTTGGCTTCCTCCACTTAGTATGCTCTGCCGACCCGTACGGGTTGGGCTCGTACTCAAAACAGTGGTTGGAATTGTTAATTGGACAAGTGATAACAATAATAAAATTTTCACCCCAGAACCAACGCACCAACGTTGTCAAAAGCATTCGAGTTGTTCTTAGTAAGGGCGCCGGAACCCGCCGTTGTCTAAGCTTCCCGGCTTGCTAGTTAAATTCTCCGAACACCTAGCCCGGGATACTGGATGGGCCGACAGGTCTCGAACAGAACGACTTAGAATACTTTTTTGGTTAGATTTTGATACCTTGTTCTCTCAGCCATAATAATCCAAGATCACTAAAACTTGATAAAATTTATTGCAAACGATCACACAAACATTGAACTTTTGAATCAAGCATCCCAGCACTACATTTTTTGACTCCATGCCCATTGGATAAGACACTGGTCTATTATTATTGTATTTTCATATCTCAAGTGTATTGTTCAATATCTTATCATTATGGATGCTTTTGTTTAAGTCAATCATTGTTGTGTTTCATTTAAATATCGCAAGCATATCTTTGTAATTTTTTAAAGTTAAAACTATGATCTTCCCATCATAAAACTCCTAAACAACACCCATCCGCATCCGCAACCACCAAAAAACATTTAAAACATTGAGCCATAGAAACTCTTTGTTAGGGACTACCCCCCTTGGCTTCGTTAGGAGTTAACCTAAATGGAGGAGCTAGGAGTAGGTGACAATACCTGGCTCTGTGCTTGCCCTCAAGGCCACACCTCTCCCACTTTCTCAAGTGAGGAGACAACTTTTATTAGATATTTGCTACTGGTGTGCATTCGGCGGACAACTCTACCAAAACAGCCTCTTAGGTTGCCTGCGTTGTCAAATTGAGCCCACCAGGCTCTCTAGGATGGGGGTACTATGGTACAATCAAGTGGTTGCACCCCCTATGCCCCATACAACACCCTAGGAGATCCAATAAAAACATCTCCCTGTTCAGACACATCATCCAGTGAAGCAAAACTGCGTCAGAAGGGTAAAATGAGCCTGATCATCTCTGCAAGTGCCCAGAACTGAAAATAAGCTATCTCACTAGACTCAAAGAGTCAAAATCCATCTAGGGTGCATACTCATACCCTTTCCAGGTCTCTTCCTGATCATCAACAATATCCAATAGACAATATAATCACCTGTAAATGACCAGATACCAATAATATAACTCAAACTATCATCCATCTGCTGCAAGTGTTACAAGGTTAAGACATGCTCTACAAATCATTTAAGTAATAATCATAACAAGCAGCAGACACCTCACTGGCAGTACATCAACCAAATATATATATAGGGTTTTATTTATTATTACTCAGACCAGACTTTCAAGACTATACTCACTTCATAGTTGTAGTCAATTTGCTTGTGAAGGGTGAAGGCTGAAATTGACAAGGCTAGGGAAAATGATGACTACCAACTTAACATCATGAAACTTTAGATATGGAAAGGGAATACTCACTATAGCCACATGCCGGACAAACAACAACAGAGGGAATGGCAGTGCCTCACAAATGGTTGAGTTGTTCAAAGAGTGCTTATTGAACTTAGGCATCATGTCTACATCAAGTTTGATCCAGGTTCATTAGGACCATCAATTTTATTTCCACGACCTTTTTGGCCTATATATCCTTTTGGGGACTTCACCAATGCTTAAAAGCACAGCTAACTGCAGCGTTCATCTCGGACATATTCAAATTTATAAGGTCAGCAATATTTGGATATAGCCTATATTTAACCATTGCTTTTGGGACCTTTTCTTATACCCTTCACAGAGTATTTTAGCATTTCATTGCTCTTGCCCTTTGCTTGTATATGTTAAGAAACACATTTTAGAATTTACATTTTCCATGGGCGCATATATAAACATTTCCAATACAAGTAGTACATGAGCTTTCAATTTTAGCCAACAACATCTCAAGTGACTAGGGGGAGTTTTGCACAGTGCAAAACCTTGGGGCAACCGACCAGAATGATTTAGGCATACAATCCAGCTCACCAAAGGCAAGTTCTGTCACCAACTCAAAGCCGAGACACACTATAAATAGGGAGGTTTGTCCAACAAAGGTTCTAGCGGGGAAAGGTCCTCCATGCCATAAGTCAAGTAGTAAATCGGGTTAAAAACAAAACTGGAAGGTAATGGATGGGTGGAGACAGTGAAAGATGAAGCCAACACTAGCAAGCCAAAGAATGGTGGGAATGACTACCTCTATTCTCCCTAGGGAGGGTAAAACCAATGAGTATAGATCAGGAACTTCCAAGTCTAAGTAGGGACACCAATACATAATACAAATACATCCAAGTCCATATATTTATGACCGCCAGATCATGACACTAAATGCTAGTATATGTCACAAAGATGAGTATAAGAGCAATGATAACCATAACACAATAAAATAAATGTTGAGTCATAACCATGCAAATAATCCATCTGAACCATCATCTGTCCAATGAGAAAAAACTAGAACCAATCTGGGCATCACTAACTGCTCTGCAAATGACTGGATGGCTACATCAGTCCTTGAATCTGAGTGTCCCGAGACTCCGTCCTGACATGGGAGAGTATACTAGTCCACTAACAAAATAATGATCCATCAAAACTGCTCATCTCAGCATCTCATATGTAAGAGATCTGGATGAAAAATGTACTATATCTGAAAAATAGAATATGGTAGTCTGGCTACTATATATGTGATAATAGGTCGGTACACTCATTCTCCACACACTCTTTTCATTTTGCAAGAGCGCTTCCTTAGCAAGCATTTAGCAAGCATTTATATATTGGTTTGGAGCAAGAAGCAAGGCAACAAGAAGAAGGCAGGTGTGGGTAGCAAGAAGGAGGGCATGGGCAACAAGAAGGAGGGCAGCAAGCAGAAGGAGGGCGTGGGCATTCCATTACTTGGTGAGGATCCATGTTTGATTTTCAGAGATTTTTTAACTGTATGGTATTTTTTTCATCATTCATGCATTCTGTAAGTGTGGGCAGATTCTTTAACTGTTTTTGGCATATGCAGGGAGCAACATCAATGGCTTCTCAAAGTGGCATTTCCTCTGCTCCTACAGCTCCTCAACCAACAAGGCAGCAGGAATACTATCCTCTTTGGAGGCATGTTACCAAGCTCAAGAAAATGGGTGGCGGTGGGGGTTCATGGGAATGGAGGTGCAATTTATGTAAGAATGAGAAGACCTTCAAGGGCTCTTACACAAGAGTCAAGGCACATATTTTGCATGAAGGAGTGAAGGGTGTTGAAGGTTGTGCATTTACCAAAAATCCAGAGGTTAGGGCTTCATTCAAAAGAGAGCATGATGATGCTCAAAGGTTGAAGGAACATAGAGCAAATATTGGGATGGGTGGCACTAGCAAACTACCACCAACAACCTTAGTTACTAGCAATGAGCCAAGGATTGTTCATGAGGCAAGGAAGAGGAGAGCAGTCCAGCTAGAAGAAGAGATATCTAAGCATGCAGGTGCAGGTCAAGATAGCAAATTGTTGAAAATACTCAACAATCAAGGGAGAGAAGAAGTTGAAACAAGAGTGGCAAGGGCCATATATGCTTGTGGCATCCCATTTAATGTGGTTTGGTCTCCCTATTGGTAGGATTTGGCGAGGGCAATCAACACAGCCCCTCAAGATTTCAAGGGGCCAAACTACGAAAAACTCAGAACAGTTTTGCTCAAGAAAGAGAGGCTACTGCTTGAGGATGTTCTAAAACCAATTCGTAGCTCATGAAGCAGCACAAGGGTTTCCATTATCTCAAATGGATGGACTGATACAAGGCGGAGGCCATTGATCAATATCATTGCATCATCACAACAAGGAGCAATGTTCTTGAAGGCAGAAGATTGTTCAGGCGAGGTAAAAGATAGTAATTTCATTGCTGATATTTTAATTTTTGCTATTGAGCAAGTAGGGTCGGCAAATGTGGTGCAAGTTATCACATATAATGCACCTGTTTGCAAAGTTGTGGGCTTGATTGTTGAGAGTAGATACCATCATATCTTTTGGACTCCTTGCATTGTCCATAATCTAAATTTGATTTTAGAGGATATTGAGGAAAAAACTCCATGGATTAAGGAGGTCACAGGGAAAGCTAAGGAGATCATAAAATTCATCACCAACCACCACTATTCTCAAGCAATATATCGAGAATACTCCAAATTGGAGTTGCTTAAAGTTGTTGAGACAAGATATGCCTCAAACTTCATCATGTTGCGCTGCCTTGTCGAGGTCAAACCTGCATTACTAAGTATGGTGATAGGTGCCACTTGGGTCGGGTGGAGACAGGAAGATTTAGAGAAGGGAAGAATGGTGCGGAGGATGTTGATTGATGAGGATTGGTGGAGCAAGATAGATTTCTTGCTCAATCTCACCACACCTGCATTTGAGCTTCTTCGAGATGCAAACACAGACAGACCTTTCATGGGAGAGATTTATGATGGCATTGATACCATGGTTGAGAAAACCGTGGAAATTATTACACAAGAGACCCCCACTCTTCTTTTTGTTAATCTTGAGCATGTGAGATCCATCATGGTTACGAGGTGGAATGGCTTTAACACTCCATTGCACACTTTGGCACATGCTCTAAATCCAAGATTTTATAATGAAGATTTGATTGCTCAAAGCAATGGCAAGAGGAGGGCCCCGCATAAGGACAAGGAGGTGGCCAATGGAGTGAAAAAAGCCTTCCAGAGGTTGTTTCCAGCTTCTCAACAAAAAGATGTGAGGGAGGAATTTGCTTGTTTTGCTGCTGGATTAGAGTATTTTTTAGATTTATCTTCTTTGGATGACAGGAGGACCATGAATCCGATTAAATGGTGGACTTGTCATGGGGCAAATGGTGTATATTTGCAAAGCCTTGCCTCTCGTATTCTATTACAAGTGTCAAGCTGTAATATCCCAAATACTGATATTCTCTAATGTTCTATTGTAGTGCTGACTCACACACTCAATCTTATACAAAGATACGAAATAACTGTGCATGCAAACTTGCCATGCAAAAATGCCCTAAAATGTAGTTGAATTAGGGGTAGGGTTTGCAAAGAGAAATTAACACTTACCACTGATATCACGGCCGATAATGACTCCAGAGATAGCTACATGCATAAAGATCCAGATAAGTGGGCTACTAGTGCTTCTTTCCTCCAGTGTTACTGCCCTATTGTACCGTAAGCACCCTCCAGACTGAAGGTGACGTTTTTGTAGGAGAGGTCAGATACCCTCGAAACTTTGCAGAGTTGATGGTCTTCCCCTCCTGAAGAGAATGGCTGGAGCATGCGGAAGATTTGGCCTCTCTAAGTTCCCTAGCGAATTGAACTAGCAATTTGGTGCTCATGCCATCAAATCCCTCTAATCTGCTGATAGCTCCTCAGAATGAGCAAACGGAGAATTGGGAACCACACAATGTAATGGAATGACCCTACTGAAAAAGAAGAAGCTGACATGCGGGAGATAAACTAGAAATCAGAGACCTAGTGAATACTTTGGGGTATCCAGCTAAATCCCCAGCTGCAAAACGTGAACCTGCAAATCAGTAATCCTTCCGAGTGTGCTGGATCCTAAACGCTAATGTATACGGTGAATGCCGTTGATAAACCTGGATGGTCTATCCCGAAGAGACTAGGGTAGATATCTTACTGTCGAAGCCTCGCTAGCCAAAGACACCGTTTTCAACCCCAACTGCCGCGGCTGCACACGGTGTTGCTGCTCAAAGCTCCAAAATCAATCAACAATAATCATAGATGATTCTTTTGGTTCAATGACCCTTCTTATATAGCTTAGCATGTACTATTAGGGTTTGCATGTCGCTTTTAGGGTTTTCACTTTACTTTTTGCATGCATGAAATTCTAATTGCTCGTTGACTTAAACTGAAGAAGTAAGGCCTGCATGCTCTGCATGCTTTATGATAATAACTCTGATGGCCCTCTTTACTATACTGATGACTGAATAATTGTTCTAATATGCTCCTGGTATTAAAGGTCCTCAATCAATTCCCTATTTATAAAAAACAGAACATTACAATCCTCCCTCGCCAAAGATTGCTTGTCCTCAAGCAATGCCAACACAACTCCGCAATCAGTCAAACTGAACCAACTGAATCCGGGGATGATCGCAGGGTCCCAAATTATCCTAGGAGATCTATAGCACCCTTTGCTCAACGCACTGCATTGCATGGTACCATCACAAGATATCCCATGGAAGCCTCCTATAAGTAGAGTAACTAACCATGGTGTAAACAAGGTACCATCACAAGAGATCTCCTGAAAGCATCCTCTAGCAATCACTAAACTGCCAATCACTGTAATCCCAGGGTACCAAATCAATCTGAAAATTGCAGAGGTCAAAATGCATCCACCGCTACCCTACATAGTATCGACACAAGGAGCATCCTGTAGACTCCCAAGTAACCCCATCAGTAAACATCGTATCCATCCCTCGTAAGGTCTCCCACCTAGATCCCAATGCAAACTTGTGCATCTTTCATCCCAAATATCCCAAGGCTCTTGTGGGACTATACCCCTGGCTAGGAATGGCTTCCCAAGAATAGCCCACTCAATAGGACACCACCGCTTAATCTCATCAAACCCCCAAAAAGGACCTTGTCCATAGGCACAATCACAAGGAATAACCCTACCAAGCTGACATTCTACCCTTCTAATTTCAATTGGAATGCTCATATACTACTGCCCAATTTCTCGATCCTGGCCAACCTGTAAAAACCATCCTCCATTATGCAAATGTGGATTCAAGCTACTGCAAGCCTTGTCTATGTACTCTTGAAGAGGACTGCTTTGAAATGCAATAGTATGTTTCTTCTGCTGCCCCATCAAGTAATCCAACTGCTCTTCAATACTAGAAAGTCTGACCGCTGACTCGACACATACAACTCGAAGAACTATAAGCTCAACATCTCGTTGTACTATGGTGTCTCGAAGTATCTTGGTCCTCTCTTTCATTGCTAGAATGCTTTCTTTAACACGTTCAATCTTCTTTGGATGACTATCATCTGGAAGCTCTATCTCATGCATGTATAAACTCTCCCTAACCTCCATGTGTGACTGCTCATTGTCTCGACTGCTGTGCTCATTGCCTTGCACCTCATGTATTTCGCCTGCCATAACTGTCTGGACTCCTACTGTAGGTGATGAAGAGTATGCCAACTCCAACTCATCACACGGCTTGTCCACAATCTGACTAGCAAATGTGCTTGTGTCGTTAGACTCACAAGATGGCTCTAATGCGATCTCCTTATGCACATCCTCATCATGTACTGTTAACTCCAAATGAAGCTCACCAACAACCTGTACTTCGTGCTCATCTTTCTTCCCTCTCCGAACTATGCCTTTAAAGAGTTCCTCATCCAAATCCTTGGGCTAGCTCCCGAACTTGATGGTGTAATAATCTTGAAAGGATAATGCTGCACATACCTCATCACCCAAGGCTAGATTCTCCTGTTATCGAGGCAAGTGTTGAAGTACTGCTAACCTCTGCAAATTTCTAGTCAAGATCCTTCTCATTGTCTTCATGTTCTCACAAGCTGGCAAAAAAAAACCTTTTTTCTGACATACACTTCACCAACTTCACTGACATGCATTTTCATGTACAAGCATGCATCAACATGCACTTTAATTCAAATTCTCGGTGCCCACAGCTGGCAAGAATCATGCTCTGATACCACTATAATATCCCAAATACTGATATTCTCTAACGTTCTATTGTAGTGCTGACTCACACACTCAATCTTATACAAAGATACGAAATAATTGTGCATGCAAACTTGCCATGCAAAAATGCCCTAAAATGTAGCTGAATTAGGGCTAGGGTTTGCAAAGAGAAATTAACACTTACCACTGATATCTCGGCTGATAATGACTCCAGAGATAGGTGCATGCATAAAGATCTAGATAGGTGGGGTAGTAATGCTTCTTTCCTTCGGTGTTACCGCCTCGCTATACCGTAAGCACCCTCCAAACTGAAGGTGATGTTTTTGTAGGAGGAGAGATCAGATACCCTCGAAACTTTGCAGAGTTGATGGTCTTTTGCTCCTGAAGAGAATGGTCGAAGCATGCGGCAGATTTGGCCTCTCTAAGTGCCCTAGCAAATTGAACTGGCAGTTTGGTGCTCATGCCCTCAAATCCCTCTGATCTGCTGATTGCTCCTCAGAATGAGCAAACAGAGAACTGGGAACCACACAATGCAATAAAATGACCCTGTTGAAGAAGAAGAAGCTGACATGTGGGAGATAAACTGGAAATCAAAGACCTAGTGAATACTTTGGGGTATCCTGCTAAATCCCCAACTGCAAAACGTGAACCTACAAATCAATAATCCTTCTGAGTGTGTTGGATCCTGAACATTGATGTATACGGTGAATGTCGTAGATAAACCTGGATGGTCTATCCCGAAGAGACTAGGGCAGATATCTCACCGTCGAACCCTCGCTAGCCGAAGACATCGTCTTCAACCCCAACTGTCACGGTTGCACACGGTGCTGCTACTCAAAGCTCCAAAATCAATCAACAATAATCATAGATGATCCTTTTGGTTCAATGACACTTCTTATATAGCTTAGCATGTACTTTTAGGGTTTGCATGTCACTTTTAGGGTTTTCTCTTTACTTTTTGCATGCATGCAATTTTAATTGCTCGTTGACTTAAACTGAAGAAGTAAGGCCTGCATGCTCCGCATGCTTTATGATAATAACTCTGATGACCCTCTTTATTATACTGATGACTGAATAATCGTTCTAATATGCTCCTAGTATTAAAGGTCCTCGGTCAATTCCCTATTTATCAAAAACGGAACATTACACAAGCTCTTCATCTGCAAAAAGGAATTGGAGCACCTATGGTTTCATTCATTCTATGAAGCGCAACAGGCTAGGATCCCAAAAGGCTGAAGATCTTGTATATGTGCATTCAAACCTCTGCCTTGTGTCTCGTAGGGGTGCAGAATATGTAAATGGGCCTCATAAATATTGGAATGTGGATGCAAAATGCCTAGACTTGGATCTCTCTCTTGCTGCCCTTGATGTTGGTGATGATGCAATAGATAGTGGAACTGGAATTGCCTCTTCTTCCCGTCCTTTACCTATCTCTGTTGAAAGAGCATCTTGTTCTATTTTTGATGATGAGGATGAGGATCAGTATGGCATGTATTAGGAATCTGTGTATTTGCAGTTCTCTTCAGCTCGTGTTTTATTTCAGTTTCAACACATATAACCTTGTTTATAAAGGCTGATTTTGGATAGTATAGCCTCATTTATAAAGGCCAATTTTGGATGTATAGCCTCTTCAATAAAGGCTAATTTTGGATTTTGTTGCTTGCATCAAGTAATCAATGATTATCAACATGGTTTTCCTTCTAAATTGTCATTTATGTGTGTCATTATTTTTTTCTTGCAAGAAAATGTGTTTTTTAATATAAATATAATATCTATATATATACGATGTTTCCCCCGACGTTTCCCTCGGTGTTGCCATTTTTGGAGGGTCGCGTTTCCTCTCGTACCCGTTTCGGAAACTTCTAGACATTTCCCCATTTCGTGCAACTTAGATCTAAGTCAATCAAAGAAATCAGGAAAATTGGCAATTAATTACAATGGCACATATTTGGAAAGTGCTTAAGGTCACTTAGAGAGTGGAAAAATTGTTTCCTAAAGTCAAGTCATTTTCTTAAGGTGACATTAGAGGCAAAAAGGGGTCCCCCATGCAAGTGTATCACAAGTTTGAAGTTGTCTCCCTAGAGGGGGCGCCCTCCCTCCTCATGGAAATTGAGATAATTAAAAATAAGTCAAAGTAATGGGTCCCACTTTGGTGGTCCCCCCCTTTGGGCCTAGAATGAAGATTAAAAATATTAGAGGGGGTTTTCCGTCCATTTTTATTTGATTTCTCACCTTAGGAGGCGCCCCCAAGAAAAGTGTGCCCCCCTCTTTGAGCTCCCACTCTCTCATTTTGATAAGTGGCTTGCATGCACTTGGGCTCCCTCCTTACCCGTTTCCTATTTTATAAGGAGGCTTCCCCTCCTCATTTGGGTTACACATTTTTTAAGGCTCTAGCTCAATTTCTTCTTTCTTGCACTCATTCTCTCCCATTTTTTTACCATTGTAATTTTCAGCCATTCGGCTTAGTTAATTCAAATCTTTGGAGGAATCTTGTGTCCCATTGTGTTCTTGGATGATTTGCTTCCATGCTCAAGTAGCTACTCAAGTTTGGAAGGCCAAATAAGCAAACTTCTTTGCTTTGGTAAGGTTTATGGTAATTTATTTGGCATAGATTATGTGAGTTTTCGTTTTTGTAGTAAAGAATTTCATACATTTTCTTGGGTGCATTTTATGATTTCTTTTCTCATTATATGAATCTCACCCTCTTTTAGTTGTGTAGCAAAAATCTTATAAGTTGTAGGTTATTTGGATTGAAGAGTGGGATTCCTTGGTTGGATGTCCCGTTTTTCAAATCTTGAAGGACAAAGGCCAAAATTTCTCCTTCTCACATATAAATTTCTGAATATTGATTTTAGTTTGTTAAATGTTTTAAAGTTGATTTAGCCTCTCACATACTCAAGTTTATTTGAAATTATTTACTTGGCAATTTTGTAGAAATTTTGTATATATTTTCCACTAATATTCGAATTTTCCCAAAGTGATTTTGGGCATATTCTATAATTTTCTATTTGCTGGTTTTTAGCAGGTTGGTGATAAAACAAGGAGAAACTCTGTCAAATTTCAGCCATAGAAGGGTGCAAAGGCTACCATAAAGGAAGGGTTTCAAGGCCATCACCAAGAAGGGGTGAAAATAATGTTTTTTTACCTATTTTCTCTATTTCTTTTTCGTTGAAATTTCAATCATTGTAACAAGTCCAAGAGAGTCTCTTGGACTTGATTTTTTGTTGCATTTCAAGTTGCATTTAAATTTCATTTGTTTTCCATCCATTGTGTGCAACGGAAGTTGGGCTTTCCCACCCTTGCATAAGCAATTGTTGATTGGATTGGGGTTAGTTTAGTTTGTATTTCTTTTTCAAATTTTTATTTTCCCACACCTTGCAAGTGATTTGGCTTTGCCATCCTTACAAAATTGAGTCGGCTTGTACTGTATTTTCTTTTATTTTCATCTTGCTCACACCTTGCATGTGAGTTGGCTTCGCCACCCTTGCAATATCGTGTTGGCTTGTATTGTTCATAGTTGTTAATTATTTATTTTGTTTAGAGTGAAATAAACCTTGCCTCACTTTGGCCCCGTATTCACTCCCCTTGTCGGTTCGTCTGATCCTGGGTGACAAAAAAGGGGCGAGAGATTGAATTGGCTAGAATAATAGGCACTTTAACCATTTATTGCAATATTAAGAAAATAAGGATTCGTTGTGGAGTTAGAGGGGTAGAGGTTGTTGGGATCCTCGTTGCACTTAGTGTCCTCCTGTTGAGCACCCTACTTGTCCTTGGGACTGATTTGTGGAGCTAGAAGGGAGATTTGTGCTCTCTTGTTGAGCACCCAACCGTTTTTCTCAATTGAAGGATAAGGGTTAGAGGTAGACACACTGGTTAGATTTACTTTTCTTGTACAAACATTAATCCCCTAAGCTGGAGAAAGACGATATAATAAACTAGAATATATAAGACCACTTGGAAAACATCACAACCTTTTATTTGGTTTACTTTCATAGAAGTCTTTATTATTTGGTTCAATCTCTTACAAGCATATTTCGTACATATTGGTTCATTTGCTGAAAGTATTTACATGTGTTAAATGTGGTTACTCGACTATTGTGGTGAATGAATAGTTTAGTGTAATTTGTATATTTTGGCAAATTTTGTTGTGTCTTTTATTAAGTTTGTGACTCCATAACCTAAACTAAGTAGGCACTGATTATCTTTCTCTTGCAATTGTATTTGGTTCATGTACAAAGAAGGATTTGCTTGTCATTATATTATTGCACACTTGCATGGTTGCTTGTCATTTAACTAGTGGAACATTAATAATTTACAGCTCCTAATTTAAACTCTACAAAGAAACTTAATAAGTAGAGACTACCCCCCTTGACCTTTTAGGAGTTGGGGTCTAAACGGAAGAGTTAGGAATCGAGGTGACATTGGGTTCTAAACTCATACTTGCCCTTAAGGACACACCTAGCGGTTGGGAGACTTATCTGTGGTGAGGTGTGTTTTAGGAGGGAACACTATGGATTGCCTTTAGGGAATAACCTAGTAGGATAATACATTGGCTCTAAAATAGTCAATGAGCATATGTATCTATTAAATTTCAATACATTGTAAGAACCTTGCAAACTACAACTCACAAAATTAGATCTACATACACGAATCACTAAAAAGTATGAACAATAAATGCAGAAGATCTATGTAGCACTCAAATCACATATGTTTTATTCTATTAACTAAAACAAGAAAATTGTACAAAGCACACACTCAAAACTAAATAATTGAACATCTTACCTTTTCTTTTCTTTAATAGTTTGAGAAGGTAGAGAAGCTACCAAAATAACCCATCTCTGTGGGCACCCAAATTGGAAAAGAAAACCCTAAAATTGCCTAGGGATCAACTTCTAGCCCTACATGAATAGCTAGCTCGGAAAGATTCTCCTCAACTGGAGTAGGACAACTAATATAGTTAAGTGCTCTCCTTGAGATCTTCACCATCCTCCGAGAATAGACTTCCTCATGCAAGAGGCACCTACTCTAAGCCTAATCTAAAAGTGGAAAAATGATTTTCCTAAATTGGAAAAGTAACTTAAAAATAGAAAACCACTCTTATTCTAAAAATAGAAAAGCACAATCAAATTCTGAATTGAACTCAAAGTGCTAAATTTAGGACAAATATACTAGGAGGAAATTGAGGTTGTTGCATGCATGTGCCCTCTTACTCTCCCCTTTGCTATTCTTCTCTTATAACACCATTGCACATCCTCTATTGTAACAAAATCCTAACTATTGTTGTTGCTACTATGCCTCTAATGCTGAGGATGAATACTGTCGGAGAAACAAAGTAAGAAAGAAATAGCATTCCCTCTTTGCAAGGAAAGCATTCTGAACCAAACCAAGTCACTCTCAATTTCTTCAACCTCCCCTCTGTTAGGGACTAGGTCAAACTATTGACCATCACTGAATGTAAAGAAACATAACCTTAGATCACTACTCTCTTCTATACTTTGAAATCCCTTCAAAATCTTCAAGGTGTAAATCCCTTGTACAAGTAAAACTTCATCAACAACCTGCCAACCTCCTACATCCTTCATGTTAACTTCATTAATTAAAATTTTCATACACCACAACATGAGTTGTTCAAGACTTCCTCCAATGATAAATTGATTTATATACATGACCAAGATAAGTGGACTAGGTCTATCAAATAAAGAATTAAAATCTACGCTGAAATTCAAAAAGGCTAACTTGAGTAAAAACTCATCGATCGTAAGATACGAAACTTGTAATGCATGCATCGGTTCGTGATCGGTCCATACAGGGTCTCCTTCAATCTTAATCCATGTGTATCTCTCCCAAGCACCTCAAAACCTCCATCAACTAAAGCAAAAATCCCCATAAATTCGCCCCCTTTTTTTAAGAGAATCCTCTAGCCACTACAGTAAAAGTCTCATCAAGGTCAACTCTCTCTTTCTAAGAGAATCTTTCTATAATAACATATATTAGTACTCTTGAACACTCTTGTCAGTTGCATGCATAGAATCAACCATTGATTCCATGATAGGTTTTGAAACTATCTCCACAAAGCTAGAAGGCATCCCTTCATCAAGGCATCCTGTCATACCTGCTCTACTAGATCAACAAGTTGTATAAGCCACCATCTTGAACTCCTTTGGCCAAAACTCAACCAAATTCAAGGCTATGTTTTTTTATGATCAATGGTTTACCATGAACCTTAGTCAGTGATACATTATAAATTTGTCACGCGAGAAACTAAAAGAAGGTGCTCCATTAAACTAGGAACATAAAAGACATCATCTAGCTCAAGAATATTACCTAAAGGCATAAAAGCGATAGATCCCAATCCGATAACTGGACAAGTGGCATCATTGCCCAAATCCACTTATATGCCATATTCTTCTTCTTGAAGTTTGTTGAAGATCATGTGTCTGGATGCTCAACTATTCACATACCACCCTACACCAAAAACAATATTAGTGGAAAGGCATAATACTATGGAGAAAGATGTCTCAAGTCAAGATGCTAACTCATCCACTTCAGTTGAAGTTCTTGCACTGCATACAAACTCTTGTTGCTACTACTTGGCTTTCTTCCTCTCAAGGAACTGAGATGCTTAGTGACCCATCTTATAACACTTGAAACACTTCAATTGATTCAAGCCTTTCTTCCCTTCTTGGTTTAACTTAATCTAATTCTTCCTCCTTGTTGTCTCCTTACACACACCTGGGGCGAACACAGCAGAAATCTTTAAGCTGCTTAGTGTGTCCTTGGGGGCAAGTCTCGAGTCAGGTGCTGTCACCTGATCCTGACTCCTCCGTTTAGGCCACTCCTAACGAAGCCAAGGGGGGTAGTCCCTATTAAAGAGTTGCTAAGGCTCTATATTTTATTAAGTTATGGATGAGATGGTTGTTAGGAGTTTATAAGTGATTCATTGAAACAACATACTACAAATTTATAGTTTAGTTCGACAACATAAAAAGATATGGCATTCATAACAAGATATGACTGAAAACAGAAATAAGGAGACAAATTAAACCAATGCCAAAATGGAGTCAAATCAAATAAGTGTTGTTGAAAATGAGAAATGTTTTGCAGTGTACTTGGTCAGTTATAAGTTATTCAATGATGAGTGAGTTAAGGGGAAAAGGGGATTCCCAATATACCATGAGGTACTGGGAATATGTCTGGATTATGTGAAGTCTGAAGAACGACTTTGTACAGGAAAATGTGGGCTAGATGGAGTCGTGGAGGGGTGTTTAACACTACACCAACACGGATGTAGCCTAACGAGACCCCACGGTCACTTTTTAGTTGGTCCCGCTTTCCCTAAAGAATTTTCCCACTGTTCCTTAAATTCGTTAAGCCGAATTTTCGTAATGTTTGAAGGGTTGTAACTTTTATTGATGTGAGTTGATAAATTAAATGTGAGGAGTTAATTAGTGCGCATTCCTGCTTTTGATTATCCCAAAGCTCAGGGTAAACCTGCGATGGGAAAGAGCATACACCGGAATGGAAAATTGTTGATTCCAAATTGGTATTGTAAGACAAGAAAGGTAAAAGCGGTGAGACTAATTACTACAATAAGGAATATATTTTCCCCAAACGAGCAAGCTCTTTGGGTAATTCGATAGATCAATGTCAGGTTAGTATTACCTTCCAAAACCAAAATAGAATAATGATGCCTCGAAGAAAAAGAATAAAAAGATTACTTCCTATGGCAAAGAGTATCTTTTCCCCAATCGAAAGGATTCTCTTGGGTAATTCGGTAAAGTAATGTCGGCTTAGTTCTAAAATGAAGTAAAAATAAAGATTGATTGCGTTATAATCAAACTAAAAATAAACTTAATCTAAAGACTTGCGAAAGGTAAATAATCACACAGTGGGCAGATACAGGCTTCCCCCAAATGGGGGAAGGGGGTTGTGGAAGTCGTAATCCCACTTGTTTTTTATTTATGATTACTTACAATGCTTAAAAGAAAGAAAAAACGCCTTATGACCCTTGAAGAATGGGTTAAAAAAGCTTACAAACTTGCTTAGGGAAGAAAAGGAATGGAGGGGGATGGTAGATGGATCGTGGGTGCTACGGATGGCCCAAAACTTGATTTTTCGACAACACCTCCCTCTCTTTTTCCTCCTACTTGCTAAAAACCAGCAAGCTAATAAGATTAGAAGATGGTGGTATGCACAAAATACAAATAAAAAATTTTGAGTTTTGGTACTTAGAAAAAATTTGGAAAATATTGTAAGTGTAGATACCAAAACAACAAGCCTAGATCTAGCTAAATAATGAAGCTTTGAATGTGTTTGTAGATATAGCTATTCTAACATGCTAACATAAGTAGATTTGAATGAACAAGCTTTAAAGAGCTAAATCTACTTAATTAGCACATTTGGAACAAAATAACCAGAAAGAAAGGAGAATTGGGGTTTGAAGGGATGGACAGAACACTTCAAGCCTTGCTTGATCTTTCTATGATGCCTTTGGAAATCCTGCAACAATAGAATTAGTCTTGTAAAAATGTCAAAGAGAAGAGAAGAGACAGTTGAGTTCCAATCCTCCTTCAAATTTGTGATCTACAAAACTATGAGAAAACCCTTGCACAAAAAATATTAGATCTAGTGTGTTTGAAAACAAGAAACAAAAAGGAGCCTCAATACAACTGAGTATAGTTGGCTACTCTCCTATCTCTTAAAATCAAAGCACAAGTTAACAACTGTAAATTCTTACTCTATGTGTTTTAGAATAATCCTCTAAGCTAGATCCATCAACAATTTTAACAAAGAAAATCAAAGCTTTACAATATCACCTCATAACACAAGCATCATTCAATGGCACAAGGTAGACCTCCAAAGTTTTCAACTTTATTAATCAAAATAGCATCAGCATTACAACAAGCAGAGATTCTTTGCCTCCTCCTAAATGAGGAAGAAAGCCTCACTTAAATAGGGAAAATTAGAGCAAACCCCAAGGGGGGCAAATTTGCCAAGTGTTGGAGATTTTTGAGATGATTGGGGGAAAACTAGAGTGAACTAGAGGTGGTAGGCACCACCTCTCACAAGATAGGTCACCCCCCCTCTTTCTGTGACATGTATACAACAATAGGTGAGCTTTTTCGTGGATAAATGTGCCCCTCTAAGGAGAAATCTGCCCCCTCATGGATTTGATTGAATCAAGCTGATTTGATCTTGATTTGGTCTCCAACTACCCCCAACATCATCCTTAGTTAATCTGGAACATGTCTAGGATAAGTTCCCACTGATTTAGGGATGTGTTTTTTCTCCATATTTTTCCTTTTTCTAATTTTTTATTCACTTTTTGCCTTTTTCAGAGAGAATTTCACTTAAGTGATAAATAATCACTTAAAACTTAGGAAAAGCGGATTTAGGGGTAAGCGGATTTAGGGGTTAAGTGGGGGATCTGGGTCCAAAAGCGAGCATCCCCATGACCAAATTGGCTCCCTAGGCCCAATTTTATAACCTTTTGAACTTTTACAATTAAAATACAACTTATCGATGATTTTATTAAAAATCTAAAAATTAAAAAATCCTATGAAAGACTTAGCACATGTCCACGAAATTTTGGGACTATGACTAGCATGGTATAATACATAGACCCTAGGCTTTAATAACCTATTAAGACATAATCAACAATTTCACCATCCTGGCTTTGGAGGATTTTGAGTGAAAAACTCGAAAATTATATGTCGCTTAAAAAAACGTCACATAATCGACGAGGGAAAAACACTCAAAAGATGATGACCTTGATGAACAAGTCCTAGAAAGGCCAAGTCTTTTACAAAAGAAACCATCATGCTATGTCATTTATTACAATTCCCCCGAGGGGTGTGAACATGCGAAAAAGGAACCACAACTAGCCTTGATGAAACCATTGAACTTCCTGAGCACTGAGTAAGAACAATTGATTTGTTTCGATCCTTGGTGGCTCATTTGAAAAATCCTCTAAGTGCAACTTAGTGGATAACACTCCTTACACTTCTAACACCTCACAGGTCCTTCTTTCTTGCCTCCCCTCTTCATCTTCCCGATGAGGGTTAGTTTCTTGATCTCCTCCTCAGTGGCTGAAACAATCTATAGTTTTGTCTCCCAATAAATGAAATCATCTCAAAGATTCTCAAAGTTAGGAAGCTTCCAATGAGCATGGGCTCTCCAAACAAACAATGCCCAAGATGAAGAGAACCCATTTATTACTATGTGCACCAACTCATCATCTTCCACCTTCACCCCAACAGCACTAAGCTAATCTTGAAACTTAGTGATCTCCATAAGGTAATTGGCCACTATGTTTGAATCACTCGTGTTTGGCGGTGTTGTCCGCCGATTGCACACCAGCAGCAGAAATCTAATGAAAGTTGTCTCCTCACGTGAGAAAGTGGGAGAGGTGTGACCTTGGGGGCAAGCACAGAGCTAGGTACTGTCACCTACTTCTAGCTCCTCCGTTTCGGCTAACTCCTAACGAAGCCAAGGCGAGTAGTCCCTAACAAAGATTTTTCTAAGGCTCAATGCGGTTAAAGTGTTTTACTTAGTTGCGAACGCGGATGGGTATTAATTAAGAGTTTATTATGATTAGAAGTGTTTATTTATTACGAAAATAACAATTAATCAAAAGCAATCCACGTTGCTAACAAGAGATTACAAAGATAAGCAAAGATTCCAAACTTTTAACTAAACATTCAGAGATAGTAATTAAAATGAACCACAGACAATTGATCAAGATAGATACTTATTCAAATTTAATCAAGGACCAATGCCTTATGGAGTCAACAAAATGCGTAAATAAAATGATAAGTCTAGGAATTAAACTAATGAGTATTAGATTGTGCAAATGCTCTTGGTAGGTTTTAAAGATTTTATGTGCTCTTAATTAAGATGTCTGGAAATCCTAACCGGAAATACCTTCAGTGGCTCTGTTCGAAGACATGACGGACCTGTCTGGAATCACAGCTAGGTGTTCAATAACTTAACCAACTGTGTCCAAATTGGGTTGCCCAACGCCAACACTTGGAATTTGCCCACTACCTGAGTATTTAATCGAGACAATGCCGGTGCGTTGGTTACGAGGTAAAAGTTTTAATTAAGTTACTCTTGCAGGGTTAGAGATCCAATGCCGTTTCTGGGTACTCCGATCTGAGATCGGTCAAAGCATACTCCGGCAAGGAGGGGAGGAAGTTAATTAATTAAAGGGAGTGTGTGTTGAAAGTTTTATTAAATCAATTGATTAAACTCTCCGACAGAGAGCGCTCTTGACCTTGTCTTATGACAGAGGTTCAAGAGTCTTATCTGATCTAAATGTCTAATGCAGGGATTATGCCACACTAAGGATGCTCTCCGATAGAGAGTGCTCTTGACTTGTGTTTCTGCAAATTCAAGAGTCTTACTTATTGATTAATTGAATTAGAAAACAATATGATGCATGAACGTAAAGCAAAGATGGTTTATTAAACTCTCTGACAGAGAGCACTCTTGATCCACCTTATGGTGAGATTCAAGAGATTTTGGTTCTTTTTAAGATTGACAATTATATAGAAAGATACCAAAATGCAACAATCCAATCTAGCAATTAGAGATTATACTAAAGAACAACTAGCAATTAGTGAAAATGAAAACTAAGTACTCCTAAGTTGAAACTATGCTAAGAAACATGAAAAGGAAACCAGACACACTTCCCCCAAATAGGGGAAGTAAAAAAAATGGGAGACTTGCTCCCACTTAGCCCTTTTATTAATTTTTTACAATGATTATTATGCTCAGCTTCTTTTTGAATGAGCAGATGGTGAGAAATGGAAGAAAGATGAGGGAGATGTTTTAGTCTTTTGCTCTTGCTTGCTCCCTTGTTTGTTTGTAGCCTTTGGGCTCTCCTTCACCTGCCTAAACATTAGAGAGAATTTGAGATAAAAAATGGGCCTCCTAAGAGATGTACTACAAAAATATAAGATATATTAAAATATTATGAGTTATGGGTTTTATGGGGTAGGCATATATGACAACTCACCTCCTACACTACTTTTTATGCACAATATAAATAACCATGGTTGAGTTACTTTTCTAAATTGATTATAAATAAAATTAATAAAATAACTCTAGAATGATGTGACTAAGATTCATTGTAAATTCTCAAAAATTTATTGTCCTTTAACATTTATTTGTCTTGAACTTGTAAATAG